>JAHREE010000128.1:7512424-7522466 GCA_033628505.1 Tringa tobata | reverse complement strand
ATGATACTCCTTTCCCCCCCCCCCCCCCAGTCTTTTGGCTTATAACAAATAAAAGTCTCAGGAATTTTTCCAGATTTGTAAATAAATAAATTTGTTTTTTTAAGACAAGGCAAATAAGAGTCCAACATCTATTACTGTGTACTATTGACATTTTAAATAGTATTCCAGAAATGCTGCCTTGTAATTTTTTAATTAGTTTTGAAACTTTGTGTTCAGAGGAAACTCTGGGGTATGTCAGCAAAAACTCAGAAGATGTGCAGTGCAAGATATCACTACACCCTCACCCACCCTGCCCACCATCTTTGTTTTGGCTTCATTTTCCAAAAATTATTAAAATTACTACACTAAGAATTGATTCATAACCACCTAGAAAGAAACAATAAGAGTATAAGGTCTCTGCAAACTTTTTTTCATGTGCATAAACATATATGTGTATATTTGTCCACATGCTTTTTCTACAGCATAAGGAATTTTTCCTATTACTTTCTTCATCTCTACACAGGCATCACAGGATGCCTGAGAGCACCTAATCATGATGATACCTTGAAATGAGATAGATGAAGGTGCTTAGAATAATTAGGTTCTAAAATTTCAAGAAAGTATTGTGGAGCTTGTTACAAATATTGTTATAAACTTTCATATATACTGGGCTAAGGGTGCAACTGAGTCGTGTTACCTGTGTCATTGCTTTCCCAACAGAATGCTTATTGTGAGAGTGAAATGCAAGTAACATCCTTTCTAAAAGCAATTTTTTCAAAAGTCACATGCAGAATTCTCAAAGTTATAAAACAGAAAAAAGAGAATCTCTTAATGATCCTTCCAAAATTATTAGTAAAAGACATATGCAACTAGTGGTTCCTTATTCCTATGTTCTTTGGGACTGGCAGACTACTCACTTTCTACTGGAAAACAGAGAAGAACCACCAAAGAATGCTAAACCAACCCAGGTGCTTCTGCTAGAAGTAGGTGTATAACAACTTCGTCTTTCCTGTGAGGACGAATTTTTACCCTTCTGCCAAATGGCACTAGATCTAGCTAGGAACTAATCGGGACTTGTAAGGTGTAATGATCTCATTTTGACCCTTAGCAACAAGAGCACTTTTAGAAAAGAGAAGTAACAGGACTGAGAATGTCACACCTTACCTGCTGTACTGAAACATGCAAAAAGGACTAAAACTAACAAAAAAATCTCCTAAATATGATCTGGTGTCAGTGTTTACAATGTGAATTAAGACTATAAATTCAAAAGTTGGTTCTTAAGGATTAAGATCAATAAATTTTTAATTTCTGCAATGCACATCTGCAATGTGATGACTTATGCTCATCACAAAAATCACAATAGTCCAGGAAATGGAACACCGACACCAGAGCTTCTCAAGAAAGCAGACCCAGTTTTAGTCCTGTATAGGGAAACTGAAGCCTGGAGCTCTACCAGGCAGGGAAGGAGAAGGGCAGAACTACCAACTACTTACCATCCTAAACCCTACCCTACATGGGTACATAGGGTACTTATAGGTAGTAGCTCATAGCTAAACATGTGCAAGAGCTGCTCTTAAGCTTTATCTCTTTCTTCTTCCACTCCAATATCTTCTCATCCTTTGGTTCTTTTTCTCTCTCCCAGCTTTTCCTACTAATGGATTTAAGGAGTGCTCTAATTTCCTAAATTCATACCAATCACTGATACTGCTTCCTAGGCAGAGGACTGTTTCCTGTTTCTGAAGTTGACAGCTTACAGGGTTCCTCCTACCTCTCCTTTCTTATGTTGACAATTCACA
This sequence comes from Tringa tobata, assembly GCA_033628505.1. NCBI lineage: Eukaryota > Metazoa > Chordata > Aves > Charadriiformes > Scolopacidae > Tringa > Tringa tobata. Next base: position 7,520,691 of record JAHREE010000128.1, on the reverse strand, counting down.
TTGCTTGTAATTAAACACCAGAGTTGCCTTTGGCCTCTCAACAGTTAGCTAAGAAGTCAAGCAGAAAATAGAGAATGGAGCAGACCTGCCATAACCAAAACCTATCAACTATTCCTATCAACTCTTAAAAGAAAAAGCATTTGACCCACACATATTAGAAGGTATAGACAGTGAACTGAAAGATCACATCTTCTGCTTTTGAAAATGAGTATTGAAATTGGCACCCACCATAACCAGCTCCCCTAAGACATCCTCTTTTCTGTGTCTTTAGAAATCTTGGCTAATAAGAAAACTAATGGCAAGTCTACACTGCAGTTTATTATTAACCGCTGCCCAATTGCTACCAATGGCTCAGCATCCTAAAAGGAACAGTCGGAGAACAAGGCATCTGGAGATTTCGGGTGATCAATTCTATTTTGTTACCTCCCCACCTCTGCAGTACCATAAAATATGTCACTGGGATTCTGTAAGTCTTTAGAAGCAAGATCAGCAAAGAGATTTCAATGTGTAATTATTTTTAAGACAGATACAGATATTCCCACGCAGCTGGCATGAATGTTTTACCAGGACTGAAGTGGGAGTCCTGTCAGTAAGTTTGGTAAGCACAGACCTGATCTCCTTAGAAACAGGCATATTCTTTACACAGCCAGAAAACTAGAATACAAAATGCATTTCCAGATTTTGAATTCACAAATATTTGAGCTCATTCAAAGCTGCAGGTTTCATTTTTACAGTTTATAATACTGAAATACTGTAAGCAATATTATTTCACTTGATACTAGGAATGTATTTATCCTACCAAAGACAGCAAAATACAGAATACTCAAATGGAAGGTTAGATGGTCCTTTGATTTAAAGAGGTATGAAAAAGAATATTGGTGTATTGCTCCCAGCTGCATGAGCTTACCACACATACAAGTGGCAACTTTCCTGTAGTCACAGAATAGTCAGACACTTGTAGCTGCTGGAGAGACATTTGAAGAAATTGCAGGAAAAAAAAAACAAACAAAAAAAAGGAAACCTTCCTTCCTTCCTTTACAGTACTCTCTATGTCAAGAATTAGGCCAAGTATATAGAAATATATAGGTCTGGCTGTATTCTCCTGATTTTTTTGTGTGAAGCAAAGCTTAGGCAAATGCTAAGACAGAGTCAGGCATCATGTAATTGTGCTGAATTTCCAAGCAATAGTTTTTAAAAAAGCTAGAGAAGTCACATAAGAAGGGCAAGAGTTTAAGGGAATAAGTGTTTGAGTTAACAGTGGCCTACATCTGAGCCATGGTGAAAACATTTATCCTAAAGGTGTTAAGAGATCAGTGTCTATAAAAACATGATCTACTGAGATAAGAGAACAGTTAGTGTTTCAGAGGGATGTCTGATCATAGTTCTTGCTGAGAAACCTGACTAAATAGTCTTAAAATACAAGCAAATACAACACCTAACTTAAGTCCAAGTGAGAACAAAATAGTGGTGCATTTTTTCTATAGGTTCCACTTAGATACATATGCCTAATGAAAAAATGTTGAAGAACAGCTGTCTCAGAACTCCACAGCACTCCCAGCCCTAGAAATTTTCAGCTGTCGGTGCCTAAGGGTAACTTTTCAGAGCAGCTAGGTTTACAATGAAACAAACAACAGATCCTGTTTCCAGGGTTACAATTATCAGCTAAATAAATAGCATTTTTTAAACTTATCTACTAAACACATCAGTGGCAAAACCGCAATTGCTTAAGATAATAATGAACCAAATACAGGTGTGTCTGCACGCAGCCAGTCATTTCTGGAAGAAAGTACATTCAGGAGGTGGAGTACAAATGAAGCAGAATGATTGGAGAAGCCCAACACACTCCCAGGAATGTGACTTGAAACTGAACAACAGGGAGCTGCAGTGCCCCTCTGCTGCAATGGGGATGACTTATTATCTGAATCTCTCCTCTCTCCCTGCAACAGTTAATCCCTTTTTATTTCTGCAGTATCTTCCCCTAGATGTAGTTTGAGTCAATCAATTCCCTCATGTTTTAATATTAAGTATATTAATAATAATACACTTAAATATACTAAATATACTTAAATATACTAAATTGGAGACCGTTTCTCTGAGGTAGAACTCATGCTAGCAAAGAGCTCAATCCTCTCATGATTTCAACCACAGCTTTTTTAGCAACTTCAATGAGAACAAAACTGAGATCTTTGCTTCCTCAGTGCACCAACAAGTGTTTTGCTTCAAATTATTTTAAGCTAAACAACAACAATCAGCTCTATTATAGAGCTGAAAATATGATTCATTTCATTAAGAAAAACAGACTAAGATACTGATCAAGTTCAGAGATACTTCCTCCTCCCCCAGAAAAAGCTATTTTCTTTATCTGGAATCTGCTAGACTACGTCTAAACTACAGAGGAACCACTGAGTAAAATAATTTCATTCATCCAGAAAACAATTTGCTGAACTGAAACACCAGTGGGTTCTTACATTAAACTAAGCTCACGTATTTTTCCACACTTACTTTCCCAAGATTATGGAAAAAGAAAAATCATTTACAATAGGAACTTCTGTTGAGATCCATGAATGACTACAAGCAGAAAGTGGCAAAATCTCCTTGGAGAGTTTGTTAAAAGATTCCTAAACCTTTTAAATACTCCTTAGAGAGGGTAAAATTATTCAGATAACCTTGGTATGATATTCCTAATTATCAATATTTTTTTTCTAAATCAAACCCAAGCTTCACATCATACTTTAAAGTACATTGAAATTTTAAATTATGCAAGATGCAAAATGATGGGGAAGAGTTCTGATTTTTAGTGAAGCATATATTTCTGTGTCAGTACAGAGCCTTTGTAACAGATAACTCAAATACGATTAACCAACAAGAAGCAAATGACAACCTTCTCTACTTATTACATTACTTGATCGTTTGCCTGTAGATTTTCTTTCAGGTAATAATACAAACATGCTTGGTGTTAATTATAAAATGGTTTAACATATTCACTTTTTTTTTTTACTTCCCCCTGAATTAACTCATGTCCATATAATCAAAAGACTAGCCTAAGGAACTGGTCATCTCAATTTTTTTTAAAATAGCCATTGATTTTGGGTGCCTTACAACTAAAGATAAAATGGAAGCACTTGGCGTCTCCACACAGGCCTGAGTGAATGTAATTTTTCATGACATAGCATCTTCTAGAGTCACTTATTTCAAATAAAAAATATTAGTATAAATGACTACGGTTCTGATCTCCGATCTAAGAGAAATACCGACTTTGGTTGATGATAATGATTCTACAAGGTGCAGGTTAACAGAGAAGACCCACAGCATTTAAGTTGGATATACATGTGAGAGTTCTCAAATTCTGTGAATCACTCTTCTCCTTCTTAAAAAGTGTGCTACACTGTGACAGCTTGATCAAATGGCACATTCCCCTGCCTTGCCTTTCTTCCTCTACTATTACCTCAAAAATACCTATATGTTTATAATAGTATAGCCTCTTCCATCATATGAATTGAAACACATACACAAGTAACAAGCACAAAGACTGCATATGAAGATTCATAATGGTACTGCCAGAAAACAAACAAAAGTAAAAAAACATCAAACAAGTGTACTGGTAAGATATTTTTTAAAATAGATCACTTTTTATCAGCAAGTAATAGGATTAGACTCTCTTTTCTAGCTGCAGTCAATAGACAACACTGTTCTTTATCTAACCTAAGCACAGGAAAAACTTCAAAGAAATAAAGCAATTAATAGCTGACTTCAAATATGAGTAAACTGTATTAGCAAAATTCAGAAGAATTCAGTTTTACATTTAATCCAAACTAATTCATCCAACTCTCATTACCATTAGCAAATTACTGTAGAAAGCTTTTGCTTACGAAAAAGATAAGTTAGTTCCTTTAGACTATGAAGGAAAATCTTCCATCATAAGAACAGGGACCGTAGACTTAATAAAGCCTATCCTGTTAAAAGAACATTAAAACATGCTTGCTGCAATGTGTATTTCTCCTTGTAGGAGAAAAGCTGCTCACATTGAAGAGCTGAGCCTCTTTGTAAGCAGACTTATAGTTAATTTGATTCATTTTGTCCTATTTTGGGCTTCATATCTGTTTTCATCCTTATGCTTCAGTATTGCTGGAATGAGAACAGCTGTGAATGGGCATGTTACTATCAGCACGTTCTTTGGAGGATCTGTACATGGGGTCTGATAGCAGCCTAAATAAGTCTGCTCCTATTCTGAAGAAAGGAAAAACAACAATTTCAGAAATCTTCTGTCAGTATTTAGCATCTTATTTCAGCAACATTTTCCATCTCTGAATTCCATCTTCTTCATTCCACAAAAATGTATTCAAAGGGAATGCAAGCTGTAGCTGAAGTTACATCAGGTAATTGCATTATTTTTTTATTTTTTTTCAATATGGAACTTTAGACTTCATGCAGAGGTTAAATTGTATTAACACTTCTGAAATTACATCAATGCAGTAACAACAAAATAGTATCTTTTCCTTCCTTCTCTTCCTATTCTAGCTCTAGCTTGGTATACTCCAAAGAAGGTTAAATTTCAGGCTTAGACACTCAAGTCATCTTTGTTGTGAATTAAATTTCCAATAGGCTGCTTTGCACCTTAAGAAGGCACCGAGCCAAGAACTGTTTACCCTCCAGTCCCATATCCAGCATAAGAATTCCTATAAAGCTGTAGAAGCACCAGGCCTATGCACATCAAATCCTGAAAAAAATGGGAATTCCTATAAGTAACATTTGAACAACTTAAGTCTACTGTACATAATATAACAGCAAAGGAATAGGTAAATTGGAATCTTACCATTTTATTTTGACTCTTGCTAAACAATTTTTTGATAAAAGTTTCCATCCAAAATTTCGATTCCTATCTAAAAAGAGAATAGGGAATACAAACTGCAGGTTCACAAAGAAAAAGTCACAGATAAAAATAAGCTGAAACAAAATGACAAACAGAAGTTGTAGTTTTCACGGGTTGCAACTGACAGAGACACCAGTGTGTTTATTTAGGATGCACTCTAGTGGACACACATAAAACAAAATAAAACAAAGATACAAATGTTATGAAAAGATAGAAAATGAAAGCCACATCTTGGAAGCAGTTATTAGAATTATTTACTAGCATGTTTTAAAATACGGTTTTATAACTTGAACATATTTCCTAGTTAAATATGAAGTCTGTGTGAAAGCTGAAATTTTCATAGTCAACATAAAATGTAAATGGCCACAAGTTACTTATGAACTTCTGAAAATTTTAATCTAAACAAGATGATTCAGTTATGCATACTAGCTCAAAAAAGAAACTCTGTCTATTTATCCAGTTGCTCCATCCCTTTGAGACTGGCACTGTATGGTGTGCATACAATGTTAATAGGTGGAATTAGAACTGTGCTATCTTAAAATGTGACCATAACACGATTCTATGTTAACTGTTAATTGCAAACCTGTAGCAATGCAGAATAAATGCAGACAATAAAGCCTGAGCACTGAGTCACAAAAGTAGTTCCATTTTTCATTACTTAAAAAGTTACACAAACGTTTCTAAGTATTTATACCTGGAAAGTGAGAATTTTCTCTTTTGATTTTAAGGATGTTCATCCCTCATTGGCATCCGACATGCCAATTAACAGCATCCCAAAAGCAATATGGCAATAAGGAGGGCAAAAAATTTTAAATAAACATACTTTATTATTTTAAGGGAAAAATAATATATTACTATGCTAGAAATCAATAGTGCTTACCTTTTGAAAAATTGATAGGATTATGCCTAGCATGAACAAGTTACTTAGAGCAGAAAAATATTTATTACATGATTCACCTTTGCCTGTTGGGTATATAGATATTTTTAAGTTTTTCAAAGACAGCAAAACCATTAAAGCCAGATATAATATAAACAAATTAAAGTGAAATTATCCCAAAAATCGCTTTCATCCCAAAAATCACTTTCATCCCAAAACTGAAGAATGCAGTGGATGCACTAACTATGCACCGAATTTGTAATGAAGAGTATTTTCATTATAATATATTGCCAATGACTTAATGTTAATTGTCCAAATAATCTGTATTATTAGAAGACACTGAAATGCAAAGGCACATTTTAGCCAAGAAGCATAGGATTTCTGGTGTCCTTTCCTTTCATAATGAACAGACAAGGAATGTTCTTGATAACCTTTACCAAGATATCACTGATTACAGGAATTTGTACTTAAAAAATTAACGCAATCTTTAAGGATTATAAACCTTATTTTTATAGATAAATATGGATCAAGCTAAATATTCTTCCAAATTTGCTTAGAAGTGAAGCTTTGAGAATTAATAACGGCATTTAGTAGAGACAACACAGATGTAATTTATTGATTTGCCAATTCAACACAAATGCAGAAAAGATTATTTTAAAATTTGACTAATCAAAACTGATATGCAGACACTTGCAGCTCACCTGATATGGCACAATAACCAGAAAAGTTTATAAAGCCTAGAGCAAACACCTAGAGTTACAAAAAGCACCTCATGATTTCAAAGACAGACCAGATCTTCTAGTACATCTGTCTACTGAGTCTACAGTCTATGAACTACATAGAGTTAAATTTATCTCTTCCAGATAAATTGAAAAAATTTCTGATTTGATTTCTGCATCAAGTTTGATTCTCAGAACTCTCTCTCTCTTCTAATATGTAGATCATTCCCTCTTTCTATTAGAAACCACTCAAAATCTTGGAAAATCCATTTTCAATAATCTTTTTTTTCTTCTAATATTGATTCAAATTATCATATTATAGTCCTAATCTAAAATAATCTTGACACGTTAATTATATTAATAATTATTATGATTACACTTCAAGAATCAATGGGCAATAAGTAGAAAATATATTTACTGCTTTCATTTCAATTGCAGTTTTCTTCATCTGAGTCAGCCACACTAGCTACAACGGTTTAAGAACAAAAAGAAGTATTACGTACCAGAATTAACAGCCTTTATATAAATACCCAAAAAGCACAGAAACAGTGGATAAGTCAGTTCTATATATAAAATACATAAATTAAGATATTACATCTCAGGATCAGCAAGTAATGAGTAGAAAATATATTTACTGCTTTCAGATCAGTTGGGAACTTTCTTGTTCTGCCTCTTCCGTGAGATGTGCTGTACTCTAAAAACAAAAAAAAAGAAATTCTGTCAGTTGCCACCATTAACTGAACTTTGTAAAAAGGAAAAAAGAGCAAAACAGAAAAAGAAAAAACCCACATGACAGACAAGTCGGTATCCATCAATATAATTATGTATTCTTCCATTCAGTGAAATACAACAAAGTTTATCACCAGACTTTTATTATAAAATCCAGTGAGTCTGGATGAAATATTATGATTCCGAGAGCAGTATAGTTTCAATAGTACAAGTCTATATATTTTAAATTTATTGATCTATTCTTCATTTGTGGTTTAATTCAATGAACATATCACTGTAAAACCTGAAATAAGGCCACCAAAGGCCAATGGAATCCAACTTTAAATGACTTCAGGCATAAAAACTTGGACACATGTAAGAAGAAGGAGATAGGTTTACTACTCATTTTCACTTCAGGTTTTGCAATTCATTAATTTAAGAACACATAAAATATGCCTGAAGCCTCAAGAATACTTTTTAATATACAATTATCAGAAAATTATAAAAGTTGGGGCTATACAAGATCTTGAGAATTCATCTGACTTACCTTAGTGAAAAAAACACCTGTGAAAACCTGCCCCTAAGAATAGTCATAAATATGTTCATAAATATATCTAGAGAACACTTATAAAACAGGCTGTTATTAAAGTAACCGTAAGCACAAAGCATATTAATATCACAATATAAATTCTGAGCTAGAATTACACTGCTGATACCAGAAATTAAGTAAGCGAATTATTACGGCTAATAAAGGAAAAAGGGTTCTAATAATGATGTACTAAAACTAGTATATCAAAATCTCAAGTCACACCACTTGGAATACTCTAACTGGAAAAAGTCAGACAGATATTAATATCTTTATGATATATTCATAAAGCTGAATGATTTTGCAGGAGTTGACAATATCTGTTAAATGTACTGGGATGCCTTATAATAAATGAAGGCTGATTCATGGCCTTTCATTTCCCTGGACTACCAAGTATAAAAAGTATGGGAGGAAAAAAATAATGCTGGGCATAGAAGATGTCTGAGGATCACAATATTGAGCCATACTTGTAGTACTGAAAGCAGTACATTCACGTTGGCACAGGGC
>JAHREE010000128.1:7475800-7492572 GCA_033628505.1 Tringa tobata | reverse complement strand
TTGGCTGTTTTGTATTTTTGCTTGTGGGGAAATTGTTTTCTTTCTTTATTTTGCTTGTGGGGAAATTGTTCTCAGCTGGGTCTATCTATTGAGACTAACGGGTGACTAATTTATGCATAGAGTCGTGTGTCACCCCTTCCCCCCCCCCCAGCACTATGACTTGGAGTTGTTGATTATTTTGTATTTTTATGACTTGGGGTTGTTGATTATCTTGTATTTTTGCTTTTAGTTGCGAACCATTTTGCTGTTAAAAAGGGTGCAATGCGAGAAACGTGAACGTTAAAATACAAGCAAGGCCTAAGAATCCAAAGAGGTGGGGAAATAATGATTAATTTAAGCTTGAATCTGCAGGAGTTGTGGCTGGGTTGGAACAGGAGGGAACCGCTTGGTGTCTAGCAGGTCACTGTGACTGTGGTGAACGCTGGTGAACGTCATTAGTGGGTCTGTTTGTATTTCCCCTTCTTTCCCCCAGCTCTGCAGACTGCCACAGCCTGCAGCTTTCCTGCTCTGGATCCCCAGCGATGAGTTTAGTCTGTATTATCTTCACATAAGTCCTTCTGGCAGTTCTGTGCTCCAAGAACTTCCTCCCATCTCCATGGTGTCTCCGTTTTGCTGACTGAGTTTTCCTGTAGGGGATATCTAGCTGTTTGTCCCCTCTGGATACACTTAGAGAGTTGGAAGGTTTCCGAAGCGCCGGGCCAGAGCTCTTCGCTCTGCCTTGCTCAAGAGGGTTGTTGAGAGGTTTGGTTTCTTTAAAAGAGCCTCAGAATGGGGGAGATCATTTGGTCTATCAGCTAACTTCCTTTCAAAGGAAGGAGTATGGTTTGCTTGCTTGACACAGCAACTTTCACTGCAGCTGGAGCCAAGCGCAGTGTTGTGCTGAATTCGGTAATGAAACATGCACAGACTGGGAAGAAGCGTGAAAAAGAAAAGACTGTTGTTCTCAACACAAGGAATGGTTTGTTACGGGATCTTTACAATGGTGAAAAGAAAAAAAATTCTGTTGTGAAAAATTACTTACATTCATGCCATCAGAAGTGTTAGGAGGGTGCTTTGTGCATTGATTTTGGCAGTTAAAGGACAATTTAGGTTGGAAGGGACCTCTGAAGTTTGTCCAGTTAAATCCCCACTTAAAGCAGGGCTAATTTTGCAGATCGATCAGGATACTGTATTTTGTAATCCTTAATGGTCTTTAAAAGCTCATGAAATCTTGATTAATATGTTACCAGGTTATTGCGGATTGTGAATTGTCTTTATGGGAGTTAGATTACAAAGATACTTGTAATATGACTCATTTTGGGGGAGAATGTCTCATAAAAAATAATCAGCTTAACTTGTTCAGGGTATGCAGGTTGTGACAAAGCTCTGAAATATTTTTAGACTCAATACAGAATGTCTTGGGCAAGTTGTGAGTGGGAGAGAAGGGAAGAATAAGCAAGAGTCAAGGCCGTTTTAAACTCGGGTATATGTGCTAGGGCATTCCAACTTGTGTGAGTGTCTGCTCTTTCCGCTTTTGCTCAGCTCTCTTCTTAGGAAAAGTACGTAAGTAAATCTGTGTGCTGCCCCGAGTTTTATTGACAACTTGAAAACACAGACTTCCCAGTCTTTTTTTTGACACAGCTGCGATGGGCCCTGTTTATACTGCTAAAATAAATGTTTAAGGATAGCTATCCTCTTAATGACAATTTTTTCTGTGGTTGTGGGTGGGAGGGAAATGAGACATCTAGAAAACCGGTCTTCTTGACCCAAAGTGAAGACCATCAACTGGCACTTGGAACAGGATTAAGACTAAGCTTGTTTAAATTCTGCTTAGCTGAGTACTGACAAACCATAAAATAGCTTACTGTTATGTTTGCGATCTTTTGTGGTCACCACAAAAAACACACAAAAAGATGTTTTTCCTTTTTTCTTTGGTCTCTGCTCTCTGTAAAGAGAAGTGCTCATTCCCTTCTGGAGGTTTTAGCAGAGTTGAGAGCTTGCAGATCTGATAGCTTCAGAGAAAATGATGCTCTGGTGACGGGATGTTACCGCTAAAGCGGGTAGCCAAGCATAGAAATGCTGGGTTAATTCACCAGTATAGCCTCTATATTTAAACTTTTTTTTTCGGTATTGCGCATTGTGATAGCTTTTTAATTGTTTCCAGAGTTGTTTGTATTGTTTTGGCATGCAGTGTGTGGGGGGGGAGGGGGGTGTTTAGAACAGTCTGAAACGTAGGGACAGTATTACTTGTAAAAATGCACCGTTCTACAGAAAAGCATAGCGTAGCACGCAGATCTGAAAGTTCAGCACTGTTCAGAGCTTCAGAAAAGCTCTCTGTAATCCCCGTTCCCGGTACCCACCCACCCCATAAAGAGAGTAACCATGTGATTAAGATACCTTTAGAATGATCTTGCCCTGGATTGGACAGCTGTGCTTTCGTAACCGCCGCAGGGTGACTGTGGCACGTATTGCTCAAAGACGAGGAGAGCCAGGTCCTAGCCGCAAGGCAGAGGCTCCAGAGCTGGACTCCTACCTAGTCCTGCCCACTTGCCACTGGTGGCCGTGCAGTTTGTCTTCCCTCCTGCCTGGGCTCGCGTTCGGGGGAGCTGGTGGTGGCTGATGCCGGTGCTGGCGGCGTGGGCTCCGGTGAGTGCGTGCCCCTTGATGTTAAAGGCTTACGGGATGCTCCCTTGTATCTTCTCCTCCTGGATTGTGGTTTGTGGGATGCTTTGTTCTATCTTCTTAGAGTGGGTCGTCGTCTGATGTTTAAAAACTCAGGGAGTTTGATCACAAGGCAGTAGGGTTTGCTTTTTAAGGTGGAGTGGAGGGTTGAGAAGTTATTTTGAGCTTCAGATTTCCTTAATAAACATCAGGTAAACAGAAATGAAGCTGCTGGTTGCAAATGGTCAGCTGTTTTCCATTTAGTCTCTTCACTTGGGGTTCAGTGACATTGTTAGGAAATGTTTTAATAATCCTGGCTGCTGTTTCCCATCTGTATTTTTCAGAGTGGCTCACTATAGTGTTTGCTTAGCCGGGGAGGGATTTCAGTATCACCGTGTAGAACTGCTTATTCCATTCCCCTGTTTATTTAAATAGCAAAAGATTTGCATATTTGAATAGGGCTTTTTGTCACTGAGTGGAGACCAAAGAGTCCAATTAAACTAGAGATGTGTTTACTGAGCTTAATGATCTCTCAATCAACTACAACTGAGCGGAGGCTGGCTTTTAGCGATGCTTAGAATGCTAATAAAAATAAAAAGCTTTGTGAGAGCTACTCACTAATCAGTTGCCACAAATTTGGCAACATTTTTGTACACAAATGACATGTACAAGGGGTTAACACCCGGGTGTTGTGTCCCTCCCTTCTCCCAGACTTGTAACTAAGAATTAGGAGGAAAACAGTTCTTGACCAGATGAGTCAAGTCCGAAGAATAGTTGGATAATCAAATGCTGGAAGGGAGCAGGGCTATAGCCTTTTGGGTCGCCACAGAGATTTTAAGTCTTAACGCAATGATATTCCTGCATTACAGCAATATATTTTGAATTACATTTTGGTCATTCCAAAGGCAGAGGGTCAGGATGGTCTCTGATAGGAGTCAGTGGCAGATACCAAAAAATTGTCATTATAGTATGACTTTACGTTTGAAAAAAGTATGTAGAGAAAGCAGATACGATCAAAGGAGGTTTCCCTTGGTTAGAAATAAGTGGTGCAATGCGATAGAATCTGTTCTCTTATCTGTGTTGTGTTTGTGTAAACTGGCCTTGTTTCCTGCTCGGGATCATGGATCACTTGTTTCTAGATACTGCGATACTGTCTACCTTGGATCCAAGTATGCTGTTACAACAATAAAGTGATCTTTGCTTCAAAATTTTTCCTAGCTATGTCTGCAGGTAGGCAGCTGGTTGTATTTGTTTGTCAGTAGTATTCTGGAGCTAGTTTTAAGGATGGAAAGGGGTTTTCTCCCAGAAAACTCTGGGTACTGTGGCTCTGACACAAAAGCGAGGAGCTGCTACTAGTTCTTACTTTCTGAATTCTGGCAATAGCTACCTGTGGGGGTAAGGATTGTGTGTTTGGTTTATTGCCAGTCACAGTTCAAAACACTAATATTTTCCCATACTTACGAGAGGAAAAAACTCTCCCATACAAAAGTACATACGGATGGTAATATTACCAAAACAGTCCATCAGGGAATAGGATTTTGCAGATGTCTGTGGAATAAACTTGATTCTCTGTATTGTGTAATGCTACAGTTGGGTGACTGCAAATTTAAAGCCCTTTGTAACACATAACTGTTATGAAGTAAGTGTACAGGGACTTCTTAGATGCCCCAAACTCCAATGACTTTTGTACCAGTTATTGCTCAGAGCTGGATCTTGAATTTTGTCCACGAGGCAGGGCTAAGTCTGCTTCCCTGCATCCTGATAACTGATACTGCCTCACTGGAAGGTGGCTGTCAGCCCTTTCCAGGATTGTGAAACATGTGCAAGGGTCAAGATTGGGCTGTGGGGGGGCATTTGTGGATGGATAGTGGTTAAATGAAATTGCCACCGAACTAGAGTCACCAATAACAAGAAGTGGTGTTCGTACTTTAAGACTTGAGCTGGCGCATGGAATGGCTTCCATGGCAGTGTTATCAGTTCTGACTGATGGGTGTGAGGTCAGGGTGTTTGTTCCTGATGTCGTTTCTGCTTTAGCCAGAGCAGAAATTGGTTAGCATATAGAAGGTGCTGTCCAGGGCATGTTTGTAATGTTGGATCACTTTCTCAAATAAAATGGTTGCAAGTCAACATATTTCTGTCTGCAGGCATGACTGATAAGCTCCAATTTTGGCTTGGTGCCTACTTTGGTTTTGGTGTGGAACTGTAAGGAACAGGAAAGGTTACCAGTTACAGTAAACCAGATACAGATGATTTTTATTATTTTTTTTTAGTCTTCTGTGGTATATTTATAAAATTCACTGTTTGATATAGATTAGTGGAAAAACCCCATTTAATCTATAAACGCTTCTTTTTTGCAAAAAACCACTGTCTTACTGTAATAATTTAAGTTACTGGCACTGACACAGAGGTCATCTTGTTAGAGGCTCTTTATTACACATATATACTTCAATCATTTTACTCCCCATGGCATTTTAATCATGAATGTTTTTTCAGTCACATAGCGGGAAAAGGTAAGAATATCTTGTTCATAGTTTTGATGTGGGTCAGGTGCAGAACTGGAATGTAATCTAGACCTTCTAAAACCCCGTTTAGCACATTAATAAATATACAGATCATCTCCAAACCAAAAATGTCCATGTGACCTTTTAGTTGTTGTTTTAATTCAGTTCCTCCTTGTCTGGCATCATCGATGTCCAGTGTTGGAGGTGCTTTCTTCTTTCTCTTTACAGAAATGTCCTTCCTGCCTGACTTTGGGATCTTCACCATGGGCATGTGGTCTGTTGGTCTTGGAGCCATTGGTGCAGCTGTTACAGGGATTGTCCTTGCGAACACTGACTTATTCTTGTCCAAGCCAGAAAAGGCTACGTTGGAGTTTTTAGAGGAGATAGAGCTAAAAACTTTGGGATCAGGTAAGATTCTGGATGTCTCAGCCCACACCCTTCAATAATTGACTTTTATAAGAACGTTTGTAAGGCCAAGGTTGGAATACTTTTTCATAGTCTTTCCTAGTTACATGCAGTTGGGCATCCTTGATAGCAGATAATTCTGGTAAAGAAAAAGCAACCAAACCTGATTTTTCTGGACGAAACGTGACACACTTCTAAAAATCAATAAAGCAATAATAAACTATTATGCATATAGAATTTTTTTTTCTGATAGAACTGTATTTGAATGGGGAATTCTCTGCAATGCTTTGTGTTGTTCCTTAAAGCATTGAACAAGAATGGCTGATATTATTGTTGATGCTTTTTCTCCTATATAAACAGAACAAAGAACATTCAAAGCAGGTGAACTATGGAAGAAGAATGGTGCAGTGATCATGGCTGTGCGAAGACCTGGATGATTTTTGTGCAGAGAGGTACTTTCTGGGCTTGGGGATTAATTAGGAAGAGTCGAGCTCTACTTGCTTAGATTCCCTTTAAATAAAGGGAGAGCGTCAACAGAACAGTCATCAAATGCATCTGAAGTATCTGAAAGGTCTTGTTTCCTAGCCCAAACTGGTCACCAGCTAACAGTATACTTCTTTGCAGTTGGTTTGTATAGTCCAGGTCCTGGGCGTTTTCATTCTGAAGGCAATGGGTGCATGATTTTTTCATCTGCCAAGGACCTAGCCCATGGTAATTAGAAAGGGAGATTACACAAAATCCAATTGGTAATGAGTCTTATGAGTTAGTTGTATTCCATAAGTCCAAAATAAATCTCTGTGAGCCAGGTAGACTTTGGTCAAAAGCAGCCGAAGACTGGACTGGCAGAAAGCCATGAAATAAAGCCCATCAGCAAAAAAGAGATGTGCCTAAAGGGGCGTCCCTCACTGTTCTGGATTTTGAACGTGAGGCAGGAAGGTAAGGAGTCTGAAGATAAGGAGTTACTGTTCCATAACAAGGTGGGTTGGGAAACAAAATGTGATCCTTAAGCTGGCATTAGGCTCCTTGGGTGGAGGTGGGAGGGAACACTTAAAATAAGATTTGAATGTACCGTGTGCCTGGGAAGAGCTGTAACTTGCACCTTAGCCATTATTTTTCTCATAGCTATGGGGAAAAATAGCTATTATGTTGTTATGTTACTCACTGCTCTATAACATGGAACAATTAATATGGCAACCACTTAATTAAGGGATCTGCTCCCATCAGTAGTAACTGCTTAAGTATGTGTAGAATTCATGGAAGGTTAAAGATTAAAGTACTTTGCTCTCTGAACAGGTGTAGCGTGGGCAGGAGGAGAACACGCTACATGCTTGACTGACTCTCTGCCTTTCACGTACAGACAGACAGGAATTCATTAATGATTTTTTTGTCTTCCTAAGTAGAAATAAAGAGCCCAATTCAAAGAATTGTGGGTTGTTTTTTTCCTTTCTGGAAAAGATTGAGGGGAGAGAAATTTAATTTTCTAATTCTTATTTTTGCTTCAAAGCTTCAAACTTTTAACAGAATCAGTCACACTACTGATCACCTAATGAGAGCAAAGAATTGGTTTGTATTTTAACGGTGAAATTGTTTGAAAAAGCTTCTAAATTGTCTAAACTGAAGTTATTTTTGATTGCAGTATACTCATAGTATTTTTGTGAGTTCTTGCCTTTCTCCTAAGAACAGTTCAGTTGCCCTTTTTTTTGTGTGTCCATTAATGTTTCTCCATAGTATGAAAGCTGCTTCTTTCCCCACTGGCTCTGAGCTGCTGGGATGGTTCAATGCAAGGGACTTGCCACATCTGTTAACCTGCAGGCAGTAGGTTTTTATATTTTTGCAAGGGACAAAATACACTTACTTCCACTATCTTTAACTCTCACACTCACTACCTCGGTGTTTGCGTGTGATGCTGATTCATCCTTTTTCATTTCCTCTGAAAAAGACAGAGAGCAGTGAACTGGAAAGCTCTGCTTACCCTTTCACCTACTGATGGCCTTCTCTACTAGTCTCTTCTCCTCTGTTCAGCCTTTCTGCTACTTGATACTCAGTAAATTCTAGATACCCTGCAAGTTAAGATATTTTGGTTAGGTGGCTGAGGGTGTTCATGTAAACTGTGTCATTTTTTTTCAAATGTGAAGTTCTTTGTGGGAGTCTTGTCCAGTAAAAATGACCTTTCTCCATTGGAGATGAAAAGAAACACATTTGCAGTATGCACTCTGATCTGTTAGAAACCTCGGAGACTTTTGTACAAACTGCGGGAGCTGAGAGTCCTTCAGCAGAACAAAAAACCCAGGAGATGAATGTTCTTACACACCAGAAAAAGCAGTATTGCTTCTGGGATACTGAAGGTGTATGAGGGAATTCCCTGATTATTTTTACTGGGAAAGTGAGATGGTGTGCAGGCACTATCTTTTAACTGTTCTGTAAACACTTAAAAAAAAGAGTTGAGCCCCTGGCACAGGCAAGGTATATCTACAGCTTTAAGTTAAAACTATGTTTTATCCAGGATTTTAATATTTTATCCAGTAAATGCTCAAAAAATCTCCTTCCTCCATGCTTAATGAAGAAAATTTTAATAAATATAAAGAAGACCTGCCTAGGAATAAAACTAGCTTAAATGTCTGATTAACAGGTCTGTTTCTGCTTTGCACCTCGTGCTAGAATTTACTTACATTTTTGAAATTCAAGGTGAGGCTTTCCAACCTCCGTCTACTGCCGTAAATGATTGAGCTTTTTTTCCCCTTTCTTAGGAAGCTTCTGAGCTCTCCTCTCTGAAACCCCAGCTGTCCAAGCTGGGTGTCCCTCTCTATGCTGTTGTGAAAGAGAAGATAGGGACTGAAGTGGAGGATTTTCAGCATTATTTCAAGGGAGAAATCTTTCTGGATGAAAAGGTATAGTGAAGTCAATAATCTCCTTTTGTTTAAGAACAAGCTTATGAATGTCCTCTTTGAAGAGCTTGTATAAATAATATAGGTAGAATGTGGTCTGAATGAAAAAGGATTTAGTAGCACTGTAGTTTAAGAGGTTAATTAGCTTTGCTTTTCTCTCTATATATATCCTGCTCAGCTTAGAAACTGGTCTGTAGCTATGCACTGATAACATGCTGTTGCAAGATTATTCCTCCCCTACCCTTTAACAGGTAAACAATGTGGCTTGTTAATATTTATTCCTTTCTTCCATTGGCTGTGTGACTTGCCAATGTTTATGAAGTGTGAATCAAGGTCTGAAGGTGACAGACATAATTAATTCATGATGTTCAGCCCATGCAGTGATACGCCTTGTCCCAGTACACCAGCACATACCAGTTTCAGCTCCTACAAAACCACAGCCCTGCTTATTCCTTAACTCAGAAGATGCATTTAGAAACTATTTGGCTTCTGAAGGAAAAAGAAAACGTCATACTCAAAATCAGCTAGAAGATAACTTTATTTTCCCTCCCCACTTTATGTAAGTCAAAAGAAAACAAACCCAAAACCTCGCAAAAAACCCCTGAACCAAACCAAACAGATGGCTGATAAAGCTTCAGGGCTTGGCACTACTGTTATCTCTTTACCAGCATTTTTATTGTCATACTTCAAAAATAAGAAAAAAGTCATTTATCACAAAGCACCACGTTGTTGATAATAGGGATGTGGATGTACGTGGGGCTTAAATACTGGTGGATCAGCGTAAAACCCACGAGTGGTGGCAGTACCACTAGTCGGCTGCGTGGAGGTAAGTGGTCAGGTAGTGTGTTAAAGAGGTTAGTTCAGGTGCAGTTCCGTTTTAGCTCTGCCTGGTTGGTTTCTGTGTGTTGTGACCTTTCTTGGACACAGGGTTGGCTGGTTTTCTTAATTTCTTTTGGGAGGAAAAGTCCTTTTCACTTTGTTTGCCAAGATATTTTCTGTTTCCCTGCAGAAAGGCTTCTATGGGCCACGCAGACGAAAAATGATGATGTCAGGCTTTTTCCGCCTTGGGGTCTGGCAAAATTTCTTCCGTGCTTGGAAAAGTGGATATAGTGGTAACCTGGAAGGAGAAGGATTCACCCTGGGAGGAGTATATGTGATTGGGGCAGATAGACAGGTACTGCAGGCCATCTAGGAGGCTTCTGTGTCTCCTGTGAGACCAAAAGTTTCTTTTCTGGAATTGTTTATTTGCTGGTCAGGTGATTTCCCATGGGTAGACTGGTATATGAATTTCTCTCTTGTGTCTTTGACTAGGGTGTTTTACTGGAGCATCGTGAGAAAGAATTTGGAGATAAAGTCAGCCTTCCATCTGTCCTTGAAGCTGCTGAGAAGATAAAACCACAAGCTTCATAAGCGGAAAAAAAAATCCCACATGTTTGTGACCACAGCTTGAAATGTAGAATGCATCTGTTTCTTGAACATGCAGTTTAATCGCTTCTTAACTATTTAGTGATCAATACAGAGGAAAGATTCTCTATTGAAACATAGAAAAAGATGGAAATCCTCCTGGATCTTCTTTTGTTGCTTTGCAGCCTTTCAGGTGGTCAGGATTTCAACTGCTCTTTTGTGTCTGACTGTATTAATGAAAGGCTGGGTCTAAAATCTGACCTAGCCTAGATGTTTTCAGTCAGAGACAGTCGGTTGAAAACCTGTTTACCTCGGGGAGCAAAACTCTGCTAAGGTTGGAGTAATGGAGTACCAGCTGAGGTTGAAGGATAATAAAACTTCATGTAAATGAAATGCCTTCGCTTTTTGCTTTTTTAGTAACGTGCAAACACATCTGTATTTCTAGAAGATTAAATCCTGTCAGTCTAGATTATTATGAGATGCTGCATTCAAGACATGCCACTATGTCTGCCCAGTAAGTTTCTTGTTAGTTAACTACTGGCTCTAGATCTTCCAGCTCTTTGTGTGGTTCCATGCAAAGGAAATTGAAGATATCTAATGTTCACTTCAGAAGATAATTGTGGCATGAGGGTAAGTTCCTTGTGTTTAAGATTCTAAAAAATAAAAGGGAACAATATCAGGGAGCAGCTTAGGTAGAGTTTCCATCCTGCCTTGAGTTCTCCAGTACATGGCTGGGTTGTTACTCGGGGACAGGTGCAGAGAACCATGTTCTGTCCGTGTTCTGAGCTGCCTGGGGGGTAAGTACCACCCATGAGATGGTGTCAAAAAGCTGTTGGGTGCTCAAAGACATAAGATGACTGACTGGGCTCTGCTGAATGGCATCCAGAGCAGCCAGCCAAGCTGCTAAGAGTTTGCTCCGTGAAATAAAGAATTGTGCCTGAGGGCTTTTTGTCCTGGGTTTTACCACTGAGAGGAAGTACTTGCCTGAGGAGAATGCTTGCCTGACACAAGGCACCTAAATCTCTTCCTCTACAAGTTCAAAGCATTGTGTAAGTGGCCACTTGTCTGCAGCAGGCATGTTACTTTGCAGTGCAAGTGGTAGGAAAACCAAAAAATGCTAAAATGAGCTACTGTTTCTTACAGTTGCAAGATGCTTCTAGTAACAAAGATCTTACAATAGAAGGAGAATTCTGGATCAGGGCTCCTATAGAGTTTTGAGTTTTCTTTCCAGTGGGAACTGAAAAGTTGCCATTTGCAGAGGACAGATCTTCCACAAAGAGAGGCAAAGAAGGTACTGATCTTAGACCTGGATTTCAGGCCTTGTTCCAAGGGCTGTTTATGCATTTCACATAAACACAAAATGTGAAAGACATAAACAGTCCTTGGAGAAGGGGGTGGAAGCCAGACAAATTCCAAGAAATATAAGATAAAGTGAAGTGCCTTTAGAACCTGCTAAATCTGGAGAGCATCTACTTAAAATTTGTGTACGTGCAATTGAATTCCACTCACTGGGACAGAGCTGGCCGCCGGTTTGTCAGTCAGACTGCAGAAAGTCCTAGATGATGACAAGGATGCTATGGGGTTGCAGCCCTGCTGTTAGCCCATCCCAAGGGCTGGGGTGATCTTGGAGACAGAGCAGGAAGCCATCATGTCCAGCATTTAGAATGTTAGCGTAATGGCTGTTACACATAAAATTCACTAATGCAACATACAACAAGATGAAGTGTTCCTTTAGCGGAGAAACTTGGGTTTTTAGAAAGACCCATGAAGTGCTTGAGGATGTTTATTAAGATCCTCAGGGAGACTGAAAGTTCTCTCTCAGCTTCAGCAAAGGCACATACACAGTAACCGCGTCAGACCTGGGTCTGGAAGAGGACAGAGTTCCCGTAAATGTCTGGTGGGACAGTGTACTTCTTGAGTTGAAAGTTACGTAAGCTTCCCCGAATTTCTAAGTTTTCTAACCCCGTACTTCAGAGGTCAATTCAAAATTTGGACCCATAAAAGGTCCAAATGGTATTTGAAAATGTTATTGATAAACCTAATTTATTTTTTTAAGCCAAGCTTGGGATTATTTGGAATTGACTCATCCTTTCTGAACTCCGTGTTGACAGAATACAAACGGAAAGGATAGTAAAATATGCAGTTCCTAGGAGCTAGGAACAGTAAATAGGAATTGGAAATGGGCAGTCTTGAAGAAATAAAAATGACAGCAAAATAGTAAAGTAGGAACAAACAAATTCTAAGTGAATTTCCAATGCTGGAGAGTGCAGGGTCTGACTATCTGGTTTAAAAAAATGTTTTCTTCTTTAAATGTAGAATGTTTACTGGGGAAAAAAAATGTTGGTAGTTGTTGATTTTGCTGTACTAACAGCTACCTCTGCTGGCCCAGTTCCTGATATGCATTGAATGTTTTGATTTATTTTTTTTTTCTTTTAATGTAACGCACACAAAATCTCAATCACTTCTCAGTCCATCAAATGTCACATCACAGTTCAACACTCAGCTGGTTACTGGACACTATAGTAAGTTTGATTATTCTGGACTAGAGAAACAAAACTCTCCTGTAGTAATTTTTTTTCAATCAACTGTCCCTTGTTTGCAAGTCTGTTAAATCTTTTTTTTCCAGTACAAAAACAGGGTTAATAAAAATTAAGGAGGGAAATGCTGTGAAGCCAGTGGGGCAGGTGTAATATGGGAAGGTGTTTTTTATGTGAACTTTTAAAAATACCAATTATGTTTCCTATCTGCAGTGTCCTTTTAAAGCTATTGGAAAGATGCTCTGTCTCAGAGGGTGTTTTCTGTTTATTTCCTGCTCTGCCTTTTTGATTCCCCATGTGGGTTATCCATTCCCACGGCTGTCAAACTGCCAGCAGTTGGTGCCATTTGCAAATATCCACAAAGAGAAGAGAATGCCAAGGGTTCCCTGCCATTTTCTGATGCGTTTCCTGTGATTCAAGGTGGTAGGAAGAATAAGCGGATTTCTTTTTCTCTCTGAACCGCTGGATGTCACTGCTACCCCAGCCAAAATGAAGGTCAGCAGTAAACCCGAGTTTTTTTCTGCAGTAAAAGATTTGCATAACAAAGATGCCAGGAACAGACCACTGCAGACGCCGAGTAAGCTGGAAGAAAGCTGTTGGAAAAGACATCTACTCCTGCCATCTGTTTACTTGTGTGGACATTTTCCTTTTTAAAATAAGAAACTTAGAGGAAGGATATAGCGTGTTGAGCGATGCAGTCTATGGTATATAGATGCTTGTAAACGAGTGTGGAGGGAATAAATTGTTAACAGACCCACTGTAATCCTTACTATGTCATATGTTTTAGTAATGTTACTTTTAGATAGTGCCTGCCTGTGAGTGGTTTCCTTTGTCCCACAGAGCTGATTGATGAGGCTGTCCCACAGAGGTGATTTAGTGTAGCTGGCGCAGAGGTGCAATAGCCACTCGGTAACAGCAGGGGGAGCTGGGGAGCTGGAGAAAACACCGGGGAGAAAATGATCACAAAATCCTGGAACGATTTGGGTTGGAAGGGACCTTAAAGATCAACGAGTTCCACCCCCCTGCCATGGGCAGGGACACCTCCCACTAGACCACGTTGCTCAAAGCCCCATCCAGCCTGGAGCCTGGCCTTGAACACTTCCAGGGGTGAGGCATCCACAACTTCTCTGGGTGATCTGTTCCAGTGTCTCACCACCCCCACAGTAAAGAATTTATTCCTAATATCTAATCTAAATATCCCCTCTTTCAGTTTAAAACTATTAACCCTTGTCCTATTGATACCTAAGGCAGATTTTATGTAGTTTCTAAATGGTTAAACTGTAGAGAATGTTCTTTTAGAGAAGAAATGTGGCTATTTCAGTAACTGTCCCACATGGTTTCAAGGACTTAGTAAGATAAGAAGTGATGTATGTGGCCTTGACAACATGGTGACCTAATACAGGGATGCAATAAATATGGACATTGTCTGACAAAAAGGTGGTAGCAAGGGAGATCATTAGTTTTAATGAGCAATTAAGCAGTTAGAATGTTTTGCTAATATGAAAAGTGAGCCAAAGGACAGGTGAAGAAGATGAAGATTGAGGAAGAAACGACCCCCACTCAAAATGAGAACCACCAGAAGGCACAACTATGCATGCCCAAAAAGTTTATTATAATATGTAAATGAATTCTCGGGAATGTAATGAATATGCTAATGTTTTCTTGGCATTACATTGAATATGTATACCTGTTGTGTATAAATTTAATTTGACAACAGCCCTCGGTGTGCGCAATAGGAGGAGCTGCCCCCTGTGCACCTGGGTAATAAATATAATTACCTGGGCAATAATAAAGAGTGCCTGCTTTCTGAACTTTGAACTGAGTCTCAGAAAGTTTTATCTGCCCGTTTGCAGTAACACTATCGCTCCCCTCCCTGATAAGGAGTCCCTCCCCACCTCTCCTGTAGGCCCACTTTAGGTACTGGAAGGCTGCTATAAGGTCTCCCCGGAGCCTTGTCTTCTCCAGACTGAACAACCCCAGCTCCCTCAGCCTGTCCTCATAGGAGAGGTGCTCCAACCCCTCCTATAACGAATAAAGTTAAATCACTGGTTCAGTCTAATTCACTCTAATTTTATTTGATATCTGAATAGTTCAATGTTTAACCTTCTTCTAATTGATCTCAAAAATGTTGTAAAGTTTTCCTCTAAAATATTTCTACATTCTCTTTTAGGTCCAGCTACTGATTTCTTAGTATTTGAAGTTGTTTAAAGTCTCTCAGTAGCTTCTGTGGGCTTTTTTACCCACACGCCTTTCTCTCTCTTAATGCCATAATTATCAAAACCACATGATAATGCCAACTTTAACTCTGATTTCCAGAAACCTCCTTGCATAAATGGAAATTTCTTCCACTGAAAAGTTGTGTTTGATGATAATGAGAACGCTAAGCCGATACAGTGGAATTGGTGAATAGCTCTGGTCATGCCATTTTCCACCAGCCACTCCTCATAATGGATCATTCATTAATTTCAATAACTGTTTTGTATTTGGTCAGAGGAAACGGCATTGACAAACTGTACATGAACATCGGCCTGCACAAGTTCACTAAAAAATCAGATATTCCATTTTCATTCCTGCAGTATTATTGCACCCTTTTACTGCCGAAGTGACTGTCTTTTAAAAGTCTTCCAATTTGCCCTAGCACTTACTTAATGTTTCTGTGATGGATGAGATTTTTACCCTCATTTTCTTGACAACAGTGAAGCACACAGAGCAGAGATAATGTCAAAGGCAAATAAATGGGACAGAGAGAGGTTGTTCGAACTCTCTCCATGCTAACAGTGAGCACAGTTGATTCGACTACTCTCTGAACTGCTAACACTAACCACTTTACAAGACCATTTTAAATTGCAAGAGGACCTTATTTTACTAATGAATGCCCTTCCTAATTCCACAGTCCTTACATCCTAAAGCTGCTGAATTTCCCAGAAATTTCCCCTTTCCCCTGCTGAATCTTAGCAGCTACTATTGCACCTTCCATCTTCCCATCTCTTACAGAAGCAGCACGCTGGAACTTTCTGCCTTGGCTCTGGACTTTCTGGAGACATGACTCGGTGCTCTATAAAATGACTTAAGTACTTTCGAGATGAGGAAAAAATGTCTTCTAGTTCTTTTTACCACCTGATAATGCAGTGACCTTTCCTAGCTCCCCTTTCTCATTTAGATACTCCTTAAAATGCAGGTGATTATTCTTCTAGCATCTTCTTTCAGCTTTACCAGTCAATTCAATTTCACTATGGTTTCCAAGAAGCCTCGAGCGAGCTTGGGGAGACCTGTAAATCCCCCGTCCCCCTGCTTTTTTTTTATTTTTTAACATTTCTCTGAACAACGTAGGGGACGAGAAGGAATCTTGATAACACAACCAGCGGAAGGGTGACACGCTTGTGTCTAACCACTTTATCTGACTTCAGATGGGTGTGGGTGGGGGGCACTGTGCATTTATGCTTCATTAATTCTAGCATGGTTTTGATTGTCAGCCGTGACCTAGCAGACAATTACCACAGGAGAGAAGCATTAAGGTCACCCCATTTAATTGCCCATTAGCCCAACACTCGGTGGGATTGTTGCCATCTTTGCGAGCAGTGCTTGTTCCTGACCTTCCCGGAATAAGGAAGTGCCCAAAATCCAAGCCTTAGAGCAGGTAAAGGAGGTGCCAAGAATATGAGGTGACCTGTAATAATGCCTCTGGTGTCAAACTGCCTTCTTTAGCCTTGCCTTCCTGCACACAAATACATTTTCATAGTTAGTGAGGCACTGAAGAAAACAGTTTTGCTCAACATATAAGGGAATGAAGGTGACAGAAGTGTTTCCCTGTGTCAAGAGAGATCATAAGGGGCAGAAAAGAAAGACACAGGAGCAGTGCATGGAAGTTAGGAGCTAAGCTAGACACTGGGTGCACCGAGCTACTGCTGAGGGAAGCTTTGGTTTCCTGTCCGTGCCCTTGGCTTTAGGGCTGTTATCCAGGGTGTATCCCCAGCCTGCTTCCTGGAATCCGTGCACAAGCCAGCTGGACTGCTTTCGGTCTGTGCACGAGAGAGAGAGGAGCCCCCTTCTCCCGTAATTTGGGAGGACAGGGAGGTGGAGATGCGGAACTCGGCTGGGGCTGGAGAAGCGGAGGTCGCCGTCAGGCCGGGGCCATGTCAGGCCGGGGCCATGCCCGGGGGCTCCTCAGCCGGGGCTGTGGCGGCTGCCCGGTGGCCAGGCCTGAAGATGGGAAGGGGCAACCATCTCCACACCTGCTAGCCCATGACTACCTCAGGTGTGAGTTATGCCTTGCTCACCACGTGTGCTTAAAAGCCAGCGGTCAGCCCCCCCTGCCTGTTCTCCTAGCACCTGGGAAGAGAGATTTGAAAGCCCTGGGACGTCTTAAGACTCAAAATACTTTTCAGGGTCGTTTTAGTTTT
>JAHREE010000128.1:7243691-7470996 GCA_033628505.1 Tringa tobata | reverse complement strand
TAGGTAACGTACCTGACAGAACTGAGATAGGGTATGTTCTGGGCCACCTTTGGCTAGCTTTAGGCCTCTGAGCCCTAAAACGCTATCTAATTGGGGCCCTTTCTTTGGTATTGAACTTTTTACTCTTACGTGTAGCAAGAAAATTGTGTGTTACGTATTTGGTCATGTCTGGATGCAAATGTATAGGTGAGGTTTAAGTTGTAGGCTAACTTCTAATGACTAACTTGAGGAGTATGCTTTTTGATCCCTTATTGTCTGGAGGCTGACCTCTGATTTTTCTTAAAGGGTAGTTACATTTATGAAGCTTTGGTGTGTGGCTACCAGTTGGCCATTGCCTGTAAATGGGTGTTTGGCAGGGGTGAAAGTGGGGAGGGGGACTTTTCTGCTGACAAACGCCTACAATTAATTTTCATAGTCTTCTAGCAAGTTTCCCATTATGTATTAGGTGTGGCACAGGTTCAACGCTACTGAGCATGAATAAATTAAACACTTTTTCTAATCTTACTGCATGAGATTAGAGATCTCATTGAGGAGTGTGTGTGGGAAAGCAGAGTTCACAGAGATATTGTCAAAACTGTTCCTGCAGATCCTCCCTTTATGTTTTCTGCTTTTACCAAAAAAAAATTCCACTTGGGTGGGGCATGGTAAAATATGTGGGTTTCAGACACCAGACAAAGGAGACGTTTATGCCTCAATCACATGTGAATTGAGAATGTTTTTACTTGTGGGCTTTGTGCCATGCTGTTTTGCACTGGGCCTTCCTGGGTCAAAACTTCCTGTTTCTGGTAGAATGGACTTATGTACTTTGGCAAAATCCATGAACATGCTATGATTTTCATGTTGCTTTAAGCTGAAGTACCTCAGATAAACAAAATCAAACCCTCAAGCAAGAATTTTCTTTACTTTGGAGTAGATGTGGCAGAGTGTTGCTAAGAGGGAATTAAGAAACAGTCATTTTCCAGGTAACTTCTGATTGTACATCTGAAGGACGGTCATGTGTCTCCCTCATTAGTATTGTACAGTCCTAAAATCAATGGCTCTTCCAGAGCTGTAGCGTTTGTAGCTCGTGTGAGGGTAGTGCTGCAGCCATCCAGCCCCAAGGGCAGCTTGGGCAGGAACAGGATCCTTCTCCTTGACCCTTTGGCTCATGCTCAGCTAAAAGCATCGGATAAAGGAAAGGTTAAGAGTAATGTTGGACATGCTCAGAGTATAGCTCATCAAGGTTAGATATGTGTGGGTTTTAAAGTTCAATAGTTTGGGTCCCTGTAAAAAGGCTGAGATCTGGTTTTAATCTAGCAATCAAAATAAAAGAGGTGGAACAAACTGAAGCATCTGGCTTCAGATGACTTAATTTTGAAAACAGCCACAATTTAATTACTTAAATATAGTGAACGTCTTGTGTTTGACTTTTTTGCATTGTAAAACAGCTTCTCTTTATTCTGGATGATTGAACAAAACTTGTTTTCACTATGGTCAGTGAGCTGAAAGGGGATTGTTAGGTAAATTCTTCTATTTAGGCATGTCACCAGTACAGGATTTAACCTGCAGAAAATGGTGATACTCAAATATTGACAGGAGAAGGGATTGCAGTGTTTGCAGTTGAAACCACTGAATGGCCAGGCTTTTGCTGACCTTCTTTACCGATCTGTCATAAATCTTGGCATTGAAGCCCTTTGAGAGAGAAGTATCATTCTGCTTGATTATTCACACTTGAATTCTGTTATCAGTCATGCAAAAAACTTCTAGCAAATGAAAATAAAATATGCAGACTGTGAGAGGAACTTTATTCAAACCCAGGGTGCTTAGCAGGGTTTAAAACTAAGTTTGTTTTCCTTTCTAGTTCAAAGTGTGCGTCAGCCCCCATTTGGAAGGGGGGGACCAGCACTTGTTTTGCCTCAGTGTTTCCTGTCTGTCTTCCTTTTCAGGACCAAAGCAATGGTGTTTTATCCCTTTCCTTGTAGCTCATATGTGATATGTATAAGTCAATTAATTTCTGTTCTTATCCAGAGTGTCTGCTTACATGTGTTTTTTCTGAGAGCTGTTTCTGTGTCTTTATCTTTAGAAGTCTGTGCAAAAGCTGAAAAACTTAGGGCTGTCTTCATCCTTAATTTGAATCTAAAGGTGAAAGACAAGGGTGTAACAAACGTATGGCTTTGCTTCCCCTTGGTCTTTGCAGTAAGTGTTGTTGAATTTTGTCCTTGTATTACGAAGGAGCTTTTCTGTTTTATACTCGCAGCCTAGAGAGTAGGCATTTATAAGAAATTCTTCCATTTATAAGAAAGTCTTCCATGCGAAGACCTGTGCTGAAGCTCCCCAATGTAGTTGGGGCTCTGATAGACTCAGGCACCTGCTGAACTTGTGTTTACATATGAGCTCTTGGCTGTTGTTTTTTTTTTCTATTTATGGGTTGTTTTATTTTGGCTTTTTCATTCTGTTTCAGACAGGTTGCTACTATACAAAACCAAATTTGTTAATGTGGCCCAACAGTCCTTTCCAGAAATCTTTTTTTCCTGTTTTAAAGGTTTTTGTTTCCTGTTCAAAGACTAAATCATTGATACTTGAGTCTCTCTGGAAAGGTGTTTTCTCTAAATAATTGATGGACTTGGAGGTAACAAGGCAGCTTCCAGTTGCTGCAGTTGCAGCTACAAGGAGCAGAATGAAGCAGAGTATTCAGAGGCAGCTGTGAATTTTAATATTTCAAAAAGAGTGTGATTTGTTCTGCTTGGCGAGAGCTGTCTACTCTTGCTTTGGGGTATAAAATCAGTGCTGAAATATGTACACTGACATCCAGAAACTCCTGGAGTATATGATAAAGGGAATAGCCTCAAGTAACTTGAATCTGAAGGAAAACACCTGAGATGTTGGATTTTGGTCTCTATGTGACAACAGGCTTCCGACTGCCAGGATATGGAGCTGATTGTCTTGATGCACGTTTCTTTCCCCTCAACAATTTGTTATTAAATGGTGCTCAGGGAAGTACTTAATGTTGTGTGGAATTTGAATACAGTGGTATAGCTATATATAATAAAGGGTACAGAATGGCAAAGCTTTCTACCCTGCCCTGAGTATTCAGTTACTCCAGTCTGTCTGCATGGCAAGACTGTGGAGGAGGTAGGTGCATCTGAAAAGTTGTCTGACTTGAAACTAGTAGATAGGCAATTAGTGAGATGACTCACAGAAGACAACAAGGTGGCTTTCCTTGCAAATTGTACACCATGCTGAGGTTGGAAAGGGTATTTTAACAAAGTGGCCATAGCAGTTGTCTGCTTCTGCCCGGCAGAAGGGAGTTCAACTGAAAGACCTTGTCCAGCTGGGACAAGTGAGGAGGGAAGGTGGTGTTCAGCTCCCTTTTCTGCTTGTGTAACCAGTCATGCTCTCAGCCTGTTAAGATGGCGGTTTCCTGTGTTTTCTTTTTTTTTTTTTCCTTTTTATCTGGAAGTATTTGTTTTGTTTTGTCCATTTATTAAAGGCGTGGATTAGCAAGTGTTTGTCTCTAACCTCTGAACCTTCTATTTCTGCTGGTGTGTTTGCTGCTAGCCATTGTAGAGACTGACATCTGCACTGGGAGGAGCTCCGACAGTGTCACTTCACAGCCTTTGCTGCCCTGATCTCTTAGTGACTCCGTGTTGTTCTTGGCATACTCCTGAGAGGTGGAAAGCCTGTTTTTCCTCCTTCCCCTGAGGCAGATGCAGAGTCTTCCAGAGAGACAGTCGAGGGTTTCTCACGACCCGTCTGAGCACTGGCTTTGGGGGAAGGGCTGGAGCTGTTCAAGCATGGGCTTGGTGGCCTGGAGCAGCTTTGGTCTCTGTCTTTTACTCTTTTTTTCTTGTGTTGTGGTAGCATGTGCAGGGCGCTTTGTGAACCTACCTGCGACGTCTCCTGAAGCATTAGCTTATTTCTGTGTCTGTGGGCTGAGACATCTAGTCTGCTGAAGAGCTGGCAGTGGTTAGGATCATGACATATTTGGCGAATGCTGTTTTGTCACATCACTAATGTTTTCTGGTGTTGTGTGAGAGGTTTACCTGCTAGTTGGTTTTTGAGAGTTGCACAAGTGCATTTCTTTACCAGAAAGTCAGTTGGTAGGAAGAATAATTACATGGTGATTGAGCTGTCTACGTGGAAACAGAGAGCTATTTTTTCTTGTGGCCTGTGAGCTGGTGATCGTCCTGGTCGGCACATAAAATAAGGTTCTCCTGGGTGTGTTGTGAATGCGCCCAGATATTATACTGAACATTTGAGACTCCCTTGGCGGTCAGTTTCTCTTTGGGACGGGGAGAGAGCAATCTGTAGGTGCCTCTCTGTTACCCCATGTTCAGAATGTTCTAAGAAAAATCTCTGAACTATCCCTGGTCAGGGATAAGTCTTTTTCAACTTCACAAACCCCCCCTGATTTAGCACCTCCAAATAATTAGACAATTATTTTTAATGGCACAATGTCTTGGATGAATGAACTGATGCTTTCTGATGTAGATTTGGTATTGATGGAGTAATTGAATTAAGTAGGCATACCAAAACAAATGATAGGCTAAAGCACATCTCTTGCTGTATTTTAAAAATTCTTCTTGTTCCTCAGTGCGTTCTTCTGACTTTCACCAGCTTCATATAGACTTGATGCTTTTATTGATGAATCGTGGGGGGAGTAGCCAACAGCTTACAAAATGAATTTTTTTTTCCTTTGTTTTTGCTTCCCTCAGTTCTGCCCCTGTTCTCCAGCTTAATCCATTTCAGTGTGTCAGCTTCAAGTGCGGTGTAGCCTGTGGTGCTGGTGTAGGCTGGCACTGCAGGGGTGCTGTGTTGCCATGAGCACTCTCAGAAGCTAGTGCTGCTGCTGGCCTCCCATCCTTGTCCTCCTACCTCCTGACTGCACCCACACTGGCATTTGTATCAGCTCTGGGGAAGTAAATTGGAAAGCTTAAAACTGTCTTTTTCTTGGCGTGTGATACAACATCACAGGATTGATCTGAAGATTTGCTGTATGATTGTTTGCTCTGCTGAGTAGGGTGATTAATGGTTGTGGATTTTAGGAGGGGGCAGGGAAGGGGATCAGGACTTCATATGGTGGCAGTACTGGCTGAACCTAGAACTTCAGTGTGACTTAGGTCTGCCATGTAATGTTAATGCCTCCTGTGGAGAGAATTTGAGACCTAGATCTAGAGACATACACTAGTGTTCCAGTTGTTCTAGATTTAACATCTTATCTGTGAGGATTTCCGTGCATATCCAAATTAGATTGTCTAATATACCACAGCTTTTGTTTTGTGAGTGTTAAAAACTATAGACTGAATATCACTGCCGTAGCATTTTGAAGGTAAGAGTGGAATCTGTGGGTGTAGAAGTGCTTTGGAAACAGCAGTAGCCTTTTGATAAACAACTACATTTTTTCCCCCTCACTAAGGCTGTAAATACAAAGACGAAATTATACATTCTACCAAAGCAGCAGTGCTCTGTATGTAATTTTTAGAAGTTCCCGTTGTCGTGAGTGGGTGATAACTGTCAGCTGACATAAAGTGACTTGCTTTGTCTGAAACACAGTAGAGAAAGTTACTAGTCTATGCTGCCCACATGCTACTTTAATCTTCCAAGTGTTTTGTAGTATTGCCTAACCATAGTTATGTAGCCTGTGATGTAAATTAAATGAAATACTGATGTAGCAGATTTCTAGACTGGTAACAGATGCCTCCTACGTTAGGAAACGTAGCTGGTTTTGATATAAGTGAGGAAGATGGCTGTGTGGCCTTGAGTGGATTGCTTGGTCTGTTTATTTGTAGGGTTAGGGTAGATACGCTTACGCTTTAGATTTATTATGTCAAAATGTCACTCCCATACCAGTAGTGATAATGCTGCTCCATTTGGTTGTCTGTCAAGACGAGCCAAAGACTTCTGATGAGGATAAGCAGAGAGTAAGTCAAATCTGCTCTTAGTATAGACAGATCATTTCAGAAGGCAACATCTGTCTGGGGGAGCCACGTGCAGTTATAAGACAGCTTCTTGCAACAAGGAACCAGTACTGCCTGTCACTTTGGAGCATTAAAAAAAAAAAAAAAACCAAAACCAAACTGGTGTATAAAAAAAAAACCCAAAACATTTTGCTTTTTCATTCTGTGAAAATGCTGTGACTGGGGCATGTTGCCAGTTTTACAGGGAAGTGGGAAGAAATGTATTACAAGGTGGTGGTCAAAACAATGATGTAGGTGGGGAGTGGTGTTTATCAGTAAGGGTACTTCTGCTGCTGTTATTCCTGTGAATAGTTTCACTGAAGTTGGGGCTTCGAACAGTTGGATGTTAAGTCCCAATACCAGGGAGGGCAACCTAATGAAAACTAAGACTTCAGACTATGTTTGTGTTTTAGGTCTTGGAATGTTTTGCTTGCCTTTCTGCCTTGGGTTATATTTTAAGCCTCTTTGTCTAGTAGAACCTCATTTTTATGAAATATACCGATGTGCTAGCTAAATGCCACCTGTTGCCTCCTCTTTTATAGCGGATGCATTACCAAAAGCGATGTTTCTTACTACTAGTATGCACATCAGTTGACACTGCTGGTTTTGGCCAGAATCTTGATTTTTTTTCATAGGGTGGCAGGCAGGATGGTGATAGAGGCCTCAGTGTACCTGCATCCAGAGAATGTTTGCACCGGCACCCGGTGTATTGTTGTGATACGGGCTTACACTGATACACATGGAGTCTTGGACTCTGCTCAGACTAGTAGGGTTCTTCTGTTGTTTCCTATTGTCCCCTCCTTTTTCCTCTCTTCCCCAGACCCATCAGACTTACTGACTTGGACAAGTGTGTGACTATTGACTCTTGAAATATAAATTCCCATTTGGAACTAAACACTGAAGTGAAGAAGTTGGGAAAACCAGGCATTTGTTCCTTCTCTTGTATTCTCTCAGCTGCAGGCTTACAAAAGCATGTCAGGAGAATGGTGTTTAAACAGGTTTTCTTCACTATGTCTCATAATACTAAGATTCCTAAATGTTGTCTGTAAAGCTGAATGGGTTGAAAAGGTCAGTCTGTAAAGCTGAACCAGAGCATGGGGAAGCAAAACTGTCTACATCTTGGGAATGTATATTGCAAAACTCAGCTATGTATATGACTGAGTCACATCTAGGAGAGTCCTTTCCAGTCATTGCCTTTACTGCCATAAAGTACAATTTTCTCTTTTTTTTTAAAAAAACAAAGATTAACTGGTTTTGGTATGAATTAACTCTGTGAGCATTGGAACCTAGTTGTAAGATGAGGCATTGGAAGTGAACCCCCCCCTGTTGCTAGTATTTGGTTAAAACTGTATGGAAATCAGCATCTGAACCTTTTTTCCCTTTTTGAAAATGGGGGTTATGTTTCCCCTCCTCCAGTCAGCGGGAGCTTCACTGGACTGCCATGACTTCTCAAATATGATGGATACTATCTTAGCAACTTCATCCACCAGTTCCTTTGGGAGCCACAGGTGCATCTCATCAGGTCCCATGGATTTTGCACCTTCAGGTTGCTTAAATGTTCTCGAACCTGATCTTCTCCTACAGTGGGCAGTTCATTTTCCCAGTCCCTGCCTTTGCCTTCTGTAACCTGGGCCTGGTGGCTTACTTTGTTGTGCCAGGTCACGTGATTTTCCAATATTTTTTTTCCATAACTACTTAAAGCTGTGGAGTATTCTACCGAAATATACCCTCTTTAGATTTTCTACAAGGTCTCTGCATTTCTGAAAACCATTTTCATTTGATTGGGCAGCAAAGAACCTTCCTGTGTGGGGTTGAAGAGGGACAGGAGATGTGTCTGGACCAAGGAGGGACTTATGGTGCTTGGTTCCAGACTTTGATGGGTAGGCTTGGTTTTTGCATGCTGTCTGTGAATGTCCAGGTCAGCATAGTCCTTGAAGTCTTTCTCGGTTATGAGGTGTTTGAAAATTCCACACTTGCTTCCCTGTTGCAAGCCCTTCACTGACAGCTTATGGGAGGAAGACGTCTACTTCGAGTGGATGGTTGAAATGTGGAACTGCTTTTTGTCTGTCGTAGGCAGCACTCCTGTGGTCCATTCTCTAGAATGCGAGGGCTGTGGGAGTGCTTTGTCTTCCCTGCTCCAGCTCTTGATTTAACAGCTTGTCCTCTGTTTTTTTTCTATGCATGGCATTTCTGCAGAGGTGTTTTAGTTATGATACTCTGAAAAGCTGTAGTTCTCTAAAATATTTGAACAATGGTTTCAGTTGAACCTTATCTCTAGTGTTTGTAAGGAAGCCAGAAAACCAAACTCCACGGAGCAGATCAGCTGTTTAATGATGAGGCTTTTGTTCTTGAGAATAAAACCTCTTATGAGGGACTGATTTGGTAAAAAAACATTATAGTATGGAAAAGACGGAGTACAACTGCCTATTGTATTTAGCAGTCTCTAGGTTTTTCAGGTGACCACTTCTAGCTGGGTTGTTGGATGTGCAATCTATAGGGTGGGTGTTGAGACTTTTGCATAGGTCCAAGCAGCTGTCTGTGTAAGTAGAATGGTTTTAAAGGAATGAGAAAGCGGATGAATTCAACTTGCTGATGCAGATCTTCCTAGGCCAACTGTATAGCTAGCTTTCTTTTTGGGTGTCCTTCCCTGTTGCTACATAAGGGTGCTTAAAGAAGATAGGATTATTAAGCAACAAATACTTAAAGGGAGTTTAGGGTCAGCGGAAGTTTCTGAGCTGACTTTGAACGTACCTTTGGCATATGGTACGTGTTACTACAGTCCTTTTCTCAACAGAGCAAAAGAGGTATGGAAAAAAATCCTTTATTCTTAAAATCTTTCACTGCCTAATTCTTCTAATTGTTTCTCTTCTGTGCAGACGCTGTGCTATAGAAGATGCACTATTACCGATACTCTAATGCAGAAGTCAGCTGTTGGTACAAATACCTCCTCTTCAGCTACAACATTGTCTTCTGGGTGAGTACTGTAAAGATTGTAATAGTTAAGGCATACCTCAATTTTATTAACTGCCTGCATATTTCTTTAAGAGAACAGGCTGAAATATTTACCAAGAAGCTGATGTATATGTGCTGGGTATTTTGAAATTGAAGAAGCCTATCCCATGTGAGAAAGTAATAATAATTATTGAAAATGATATGGATAATGATTCCTCACAATCTTTCTTTTCCTTATCCCTTTCTCCTATTTTACCTTCTGAGTAAAGATAAAGGAGTGAAGCATATAAAAACTGGTTTTCTTGGGTTTTTTTTTGTTTGTTTTGTTTTTAATGGAGAAAGAAAAGATCTGCTTAAAGGATTTGTCAAAAGAAAACAGCATAGTCTCTACTGTTGCTGACAAGGCCTTTTGTCTTTTGAATGGTGGAGGCCATTAAATGCTGGTTACATGTGGGCAAAGGTTAAAGCTCCCTTTCTCAAGTGCGCTGAAGTGGTATGTTAAGTTGCTTCCCTGTTAGGAGAAGTCTCTTCTAATATCTCCTTTCAGTTCTTCTTTGATCTCTGTGTTGGGGTGGTGTAGCTGTAAATACACTATGCAGAAGAGAAGAAAGAAACTGCTCCAGAGATGTGTCAACAGCTGGCATTGCAACATAGTCAAGATCGTAAATGTCATGCTCTGTGGGCAGCAAAACTGATATGGTCTTGAAATGCTTAGGGACTAACCTGCTTATAATGTTTGTTTAGAATTGTGAATGTGAAAAGGGCGCAAAAATAGGCATGTGGTTTTAGATGTGTAGTGGTCAAGATCACTGAAGCACCTAATTACCTTGGAAGAGAAGGCAATTCAAAGGTTAGTGTGTAGAATTGCATTTGAAATAGTTAATGTGTCTGTGAGGGAGAGATGAAGGTAAGGATGCAGTTCAGATAAACTGGATGGCTCTTCAGAACTTGCAGGTCAAATGTTAGGAGTTTGCATCTGAAGTCATGGAAACTGCACTCATGGAAAGGTGTGAGTAGTCATGGGGAAAGAAATGCAGACACAGTGACTTGCCCAGTGCTAGCACATTGGATTAATGCTCTGAATCGGAGTTGAAATTTCTTAGTATGGGTAGCTGCTTCTAAAGATATTTAGACCATTTTTCAAAGCCGAAAAGATCAGATAGTAAGAATGGAAGTATGGTATGTAGCTGAAGGAACTTGTTTAAATTAAGGGTAAAAATTGACTCCCCGATTCTGACTTGTCTGAGATGAGTAGTCTTGCTAGAGAACATTATATTTATTCTATTTATTTGCTGTGATTCCTTGAACCATGTTGACTTTTTACTACCTACAATTTGATATATGGAATCATTAACCCAAATCTGTTTTTTTACTTCAGTAAAATACGGGGTTTCTTATCTGAACATAAATTGAAAGCTGCAGAGTCTTTTTCGTATTTGTCCATAATGACTTAGTATTTTGCTTGACTAACCCTTAAACTTCTGGTAAAGTTGGTTGGCATTTCTGCACATCTTGGCTGCTTTGGCAGTATTTGAAGTAGAAAATAAGCTTTTTTTTGAAAGCTGTGTGTATAATGGACAAAACTCTGAATTAATGTTAGATTAGAGTCATTGAAAATCTAGGTTTGATGGAACTTCTGGAGGTCACCTGACCCAATTTTCTGTTGAAAGCAACACCAGTAGGGTAGGAAATCACTACTTGAAGAGAAGAGCTGGAAGTCTTGTGACCTTATTACTTACCAATTTTCTGCTGACACCAGTGTAATACGAATATTAGAAGATCACGTAATACTGAGACTGCAATGCCCGAGTATTGCTGTTGAACTTTTTGCTACTGTCACCACATCTTGTTTACTAATGCAATGTTTTAATATGACACTGTAGCATTAAGCCATAGGGGAGCTTAACCTTCTGTGGGTAACAGGACAGAAAAGAAGCCTGTGGCTTGTGTAGAAAAATTTTCAGCAAGAGTTAATTGGCCACAATGTTGCCATAGTGCAAAAGTTCTTTAGTGATGGCTATTTCCCCCTGGCAATTGAGGATTCCCCTCATGGCCTCATGAATCAAAAAGCATGTGCTCAAAGGCCACCAGCTCTGTGGCTGTTTTTCTTCTATATAGTACAACTCCCATGTACCTGTAGTGGAGTGTGGTGTGATGAGAAGTAATATTATCAAGCTGCGCCAGTTTTCAGAGAAATCACTTTGGAACTGGGTGGGCTCTCTTCAGCAGATAGTGTGTGGGATGCAGATAAGTGTGCAGACAGCCTTTTGCCCATTTAAGCCCTTACTGGAGGTATTATGTTAGTTCACCTGTGTCTCAACTTGTGGCACATTTTATTCACAAGCCGAGTAATTTGCATGTAAATAAGGCATTGCATTTGTTCATCTGTAATGCTTACTAAATACACATGTTGACTTGCCCATTGTAGCCCCAAAGATAATATCAGTGACTGTATAAGCTTTAAAATTAAAGCATATGGTGACTTAGTAGTTTACAGAATATTTAAACTTCTTAGTGGGTGGTTAATTTTCTTCAGTTTTGTCATGTTTCCATTATGGTTCACATAGATTGGTATGGAACAAAATGTTGAACTCAGAGGAAAAATATGAATATTTTGATAATGGCAAGCTCATGGTTTAATCAGCCCTTAAAAATCTGTAAATCTTCCTTCTTTGGAAGGTGGTTTCTTTTTCTGAGATGGACAACGTGGCAATGGAAGGTTCAGTCTGCTAACTTTAAGTTAGTTGTATAGAACTGGCTAGCAAAATCATTTCTCTATTCTTTATACTTGGCTTTCCCTTTTAAGAAAGGGAATGGAGGTCATGGGAAGGCTCTGTCTTTCAAGGCATTTTAATGTGGGATTACATTATTTTCATCTTGCTTTTTAAGCCTACTAATAAGATTTAACTTCTCAAAGTATGCTTGTTTTAATGAGTAGTGATGAGGCAGTATTGCAACCATTAAGATAGCCCTGCGGGGAGTCCTCAGAAGTTTAAGTGAAATTACCCTATTACAGCAAGACAGCGAGACTGGACCTCCTTTTGAGTTTTAAAGCTTTTTTTTTTTTTTTCCCCTCCAAATAGTTTTCATTTGTCACAATGAAATTAAAAGAGTGCTGTAGGACAAGGTGAAGAGCACCTTTCTGTTCCGAGTTGTTTTTCAATGGAGTTGGTCCTCTGAAAGCCCCAGTGGAGGAAGGAGGCAGGGGGTGTATGACTGGCCCCAGGGGGAGTGCAGGGTGCCCTGTCTTGGGATGCAGCACTGCTTGATGCCTTCCAGCCTGCACTTGGGAAGGCCCAGGGAATAAAAGGAGGTGCCTCAACTGCCTGTTTTTGGTGCTTGCTTCTTTGTCTCTCCGGTTGAAGGATTTTTTGGGGTAGTACAACAATTGCACCTCAGGCAGGAAATAGCTATTTCAGTGAAATGAAGGATTGCATGTGTGCTCTGCCAAAGCCAAGGGTAGGAAGGAAGGGCTGTAGGCTGCTGATTACTCCAGCATGGGTGGAGCTACAGTGTAAAATAGGATTGTCCAGTGGATGTGAAAAGTGTAAGAGTAACATTTTGTGCTTACAAAAGGAATGCATTCCCATTGCTTGTAAGCAGACCTTGAGGCAGGCTGACCCAAAATCAGTTTGTGTGCAAGGGTTGTCTTGCAAGAATTATGTTTAGCTGCGACCTAGATTTGAGAAGCAAATTAGATGTGTTTTCTCATGTAGTAGGGTGATTCTAATAGCATAGTGAAAGAAACTCAAAGTGTGGCTGGGAACAGATAATGCTTAAGCTATAAGTGGTCTTCTGCATGATGTCTGTGGGTTGATGTCAGTAGTGTATGTCTCCTGAGCAGAGCTTACAGCTTGATGCAATATGTCAATAATGTGGATTTTTCAGTTCTAAAGCAGGAAATGACCAAATACTGGTTATTAGTTTTAGTTTCCAATTCAAAGGGGTGGAATTGAGCTGCTTTGTGTATGTTTCCATCTAACCTTTCATGCAGTATATGGCTGAAATGACTCTGGCATAGAAGTGAGATGGGCAATCCAGTTTGTTCTTGCTTACACATCATCCAGATTCTGGTGAAAGACAAATTTTAAAATGCCTCTTTTTTGAAAAAGCTGGCTTGCTCACTCTCCCTTTGGGAATACTTTTGGTTAGCATCGCTATTTTTCAGCTGACTGCTCTCCTATTCATGTGGCCCTTTAGTTCAGTGAGCTGATAAAGGTTAAAACTTTTCTTTCAGTTCAGACTGCATCAGTTCCCTGGTCTGCCTTACAGCAGTCACTTGAATGCCTCTGTGCAAGAGTGGTAGAGAGGGTATTTTCCTGGTGCTAATTCCCTTTAGAACTCTGTATTGGGTATGCTCAGTCATGCTAACTTTTGAGGTGGTTTATCACCATGGTGTGTTTTACAATAGTTTGCAATAAGATACTTTGAAGTATCTTGCACATAGTTATTTAATGAATGAGATTTCCTTGCTTTAAATACTGTCATTGTGCTTCCTTGCAAATTGGTTGTCTTGGTAATTGTGCCTGTAAAGGCAGTGGCTGATCGCTTTGTTTCTTCAAGTAAGTCGTATTTTACTGGTTTTTGCTGAAGAAACCTTGTGTGTGTGGTTTGGCTGCTTTTAGTGGGAATTATGAATCACTTGTGTCTTAGCTGAATTAAGTTTTAGATTTATCCACATTGATTCTATAAGACTAAGTTTATTTTTCTGGTGATAAACTGGTTTACTTGTAGATAGTTTGCTCATAGGTGGGCATGGAAATAACTTTGCAAGAACAGTGTAGTTTTGTGAAACTGAACACTTTATAAAAACATGAGAGCAATTTTTGTGTTCAGAGGTGAAAATGAAGCATACTAGTGAAAAATCTACTTAATCAAGAATCTGTTACAATTTAAGATGGTAATTCTAATGAAAGGCAGCCAGTCTGAAGATGACACCCTATTTCACACCCAATAGGACAGTGTTAGTGTTCCATTAACAATAGTTTGTATATAGAGTGTGGAAGATGTGTGTCTTCCCTATTCTTCCCCCTTCTCCCCCATTTCTTTAGAAAAATTCCCCAAAGATCCAGCTGTGACTACTGTGTAATTTACCCTCATTACTGCAAATTATACCTGATGTCTTCACCTGCCTCAACATTCCTGGAGCATTTGGATGAGGAAGGGTGCATCAATTGCATGCACTGTGGAACTTAATCAATAATCAAACTTCTATGTCATTATTTATTTTCTATTTAGCTTTTTCATCTGGAAAAACACTGAGTTAGGATTTAAAGGTAGTCTGGGTCAATATTCTGTTTATATCCATGTGATTTTTAATAGAATTTTTTAAGTTGTGCTTTAATCCAAATCATCACTTTAAATGTACTTAGCGCATTCAGAGTCTGAGATGAGTAGTCATTGTGCTGTTGGTTATTAAACAACATCTGGAAATTTAACTTACTTAGCAGTGCTTTGCCCAATTGTAACTCTGTCCATGTATTAGTAGTGGATTTTGTTGGTAAATCTGTGTGCGTAAACTCTAAAATATGGCATATAATGCTTCATGCCTAGACAGAGGTGTACAACACTGAGTGATTTTCATGAACTTATATGAAGGACACTTGCAGCCCTTTCCTTTTTTTATTGTGGTTTTCCTTTTGCCTACTCCCCCCAGCAGAGTAAACCCAGAACAAGTTCATTAGGGTCAGCAGGCAGTGAACCCAGCAGTACTGAAAATCTACATATGTATCTTCTTGTGGAAGAGGGCCCCATTTTTGCTTCTTCCCTGTGCTGTGGAGAATTGCCTGTAACGCTTGTTTAGTTCGTGGAGGTGCTGCATTTCCTAGAGGAAAGGGCCCCTTTTTCAAGGCATATTTTTAATTGTTGGAATTTACTCCTCAATGTGTATAAGGCTTGGGGGGAAAGTAACCTACATCATTTACATGGAATCATAGAAACACTTAAGTTGAAAAGACCTTTTAAGGTCATCAGGTGTGAACATAAAGGTAACACTGCCAAGTCCACCACTAAACCATGCCCCTAAGTGCTACATCTACGTTTGTTTAAATACCTCCAGGGATAGCGACTCAACCACTTCCCTGGGCAGCCTGTTCCAATGCTTGACAACCCTAATATCTAATCTAAACCTCCCCTGATGTAACTTGAGGCCATTTCCTCTTGTCTTATCTCCTTTCTTGGGACATGAGACTGACCAATTCCCCCCCCCCCAGCTGGCTACAACCTCCTTTCAGGTAGCAGTAGAGTGTGATAAGGTCTCCCCTCAGCCTCCTTTTCTCCAGGCTGAATAACCCCAGTTCTCTCAGCCTCTCCTCACAGGACTTGTGCTCTAGACCCCTCACCAGCGTTGTTGCTCCTTGGATATGCTCAAACACCTCAATGTCTTTTAAGTTTACATGGACATAGCAGGCTAGAATACCATTTTAAGTACTGAGGGGGAGCTGCCCTCAGTTTGTAGAGAAGTCATTTTAGTTTGATTATTGGATACTAAAGACAAACTGCCTGAGAATGGAGAAAGGGAATAAAAGACTAGAACAAGGATCTCTTGCTTTATTTGGATGAACATAATTCAGAAATATTTATTATACAAGCGTATGAGTTGGTGTAGGGTTTGTATGTTGTCAGTTAGATTTGTTGCTTCTTGAAAGTAAGTGGATGGACCATTACATCAGCTTAATTCAAAAGGGCTTAAAACAAAGTAAAGATTCAGAAGCCAAACTGTATCTAATTAGAGAAGAGGCTAATATAATAAGCCTTGACACTGAGAAGTTACGAAGAGTCAAGCGTGGTACTATAAAATGACTAAACAAGGAATAACCTCAAAATGCGTAAAATATTCTGAAATCTTCATTAATGTGTAGGCAAAAGGTTTAGAGGAAGTGATTGGGACAAGGATAACTCCCACTCACACGCTATTTCAAATTGAAATACTTTTAAAAAGTAGTTTATAAAATGCAAGAATGCTATGGAATAAAAGCGCTGTGAATCCTTTTTGCAATAGATTGACTCATGGAGAGGAATGTCCCATGACTATTGTCTGAGATCACAGACAATATTTGTTTTACTTGAGCAATAGTGCTACTGGCTAAGTGTTTGAGAATTTGTCTATTAGTATATGTAATATGTTTTTTTTCTTTTTGTTTTAGCTAGCTGGGGTGGCCTTCCTTGCGGCTGGTCTGTGGGCATGGAGTGAAAAGGTAAGGGTAGAAATGTCTGATCTTACTTTGTTTGGTGGCTGCCTTCTCCTGCCCCAGTAAAACTACTTCCCCAGGAAGCAGCAAAGGTTTAAATGAAGCATCTGAGCTCAGGACCATGTTCAAATGATCTAAACTGAGTTTAGTTTCATTCTTGTCCCTGATCAGGTGTTAAGCTGTGGCCGTTGATGCTTAGACCTTTTAGTAAACTTCTCGATAGCAGGTTGCTAGGGAGAATTTAATCTTTATGAATAGTCTTTATGAACTGGTTCTCTTTTGAAAGTGTGTTTTCTAAAATACGCTTATCTGCCCACTACTTTTTATTAAAAACAAGAAGCATTTGGGAGGAATGTAAAAGATATCTTTTATATTCAAAAAAAACCAAACCCCATGCATCTTTGGGATCATCTTTCTGAAGGATTCTAGTCTTCAGGCCATCTGTTGTCTTCCACTTTGCTCCCTATGGAGTTACTTAAGTGATTGTGTCTCCATGTAGAGGAACAAAATCGGGGAACCGGATCTAGCTGTTTTTTGGCAAAGGTTTCTTTCAGCTGAGTAACTTCCCCGATCAGAGGAAGTCTGTGCAGGCGTGGACCTACGGAGCTCACCTCTTGTGAGAGAAGAGATAGTATAGGTATGGAAATGAATGGTTCACCCTCTTGTTATGAATGTAAAAGCGTGGCTTCAGTATTACTGCAAGCAGTAGGAAAAAGTGACAATGACTAGCAGATTCACTGATCTGAGTCTTAATTAAAAGTGGAGGGCAGGTGCCTCGCTGTTTTTACCGTCATAGTATAACATTTCTGGAACGGAGTGCTTGTACATAGCAGCTACCCACATACAGAGGGGTTCTGGGATTCCTCCACTCTTTGGAAGTGAAAGTGTTTTATGATAATCTTAATGCTGAGGTATTTATTCTTCTCCTCCTCCCCACTCCCTACATGCGTGCATGCATTCTCATAACTAGATTAGTAATATCTTTGATATATAGTAAGACACCTCCATGCACAAACACATTTACCTCCTGTTCTGTTCTTATAAAAGGATTTTCTTTCCAGCCCTTTTGGGAGGGTGTTAAATTTGTCTTGAATTTGTATTCTGTCATGTTCAGACATTATCTTCTGTTCTGTAAAGAAGCACGTAAGATCTGTGCGGTTGAAATGATTAGCTCATAACCACCATTTGCCAAATGAAGCATGGCAGTAAATTCAGTACACTGAATTTACTAAATGGCAAAACCAGACTCTTTGTGTCTTGATTTCTTAAATTTTGCCTGAACTATTTCTGCTCTATGTCTTTTCTTGCAAATAAGTACTTCAAAGCTTTTCCTGTGGTTTTGAACTTCTGAATGGCTTGTGAAATCTGCACGGTATTTTTTCATGTCTGTTGTTCTGTGGTGTGTTCGAAGTTTTTTAATACCAGTGCCATTCTTCAGCCATAGTGCCTGTATGGATCTGTCTGTTTACAGATAAACATCTTGGTGAACAATAGATGGGAAGTAAGAGGAAAAACATTCCAGACCCTGAGCTGCAGTGATAAACCTAAAGATAAACTGCAGGTGGTGGAAGAGTTTTGAACATCCTGTCTTTTAGTGCAACGTGAAGTACATTGGGTCCCTTTAACTTCTCTGTTTTTTTTCTTGTCTTTGTCTTTTTCTGCTAAGACTACACTTCAGATTGATTCTTCAGCAGTCTTTTTTTTTCTGGCTGTAAAAAGTCTGCGTCTTTTAGCTGATAATGTATCAAAGTGAGA
The DNA here is from genome assembly GCA_033628505.1 of Tringa tobata. NCBI lineage: Eukaryota > Metazoa > Chordata > Aves > Charadriiformes > Scolopacidae > Tringa > Tringa tobata. The sequence goes on along the minus strand of JAHREE010000128.1, from coordinate 7,453,163 downwards.
ACACTGGTAAAAATGTTACCCATCCTGATTCGCATTCCCTCTTTTAGTCAAATCCAGTCTCTTTAACTAGCATATCTAATTGGCCTATCCTTATTATCTTATCACTGGGTTTTGTTATTCTGAACAGTCATGTAAAAGTAAAATTGCATAAAATTTTAAAAGCCTATACAATAAAAACTGGATAGATGTTAATATCTGTCACCCAAGTTCTACTGTAAAAATCGCTAAGAGAAAGTAAATTACAATAAACTGTTAATAGAACCAAGGTGAATAACACTGAGCCCTCTCATCAGGAAAACATTTTTTAATTGTTAAAACCATTTCAAGAAGGACACAAAGGAAGATCTGGGAAACTAAAGACTAGGCAGCCTAACTTCATTCCAGTAAGTTCGTGGCTAATAACAAATGCAGAGGGGGCAGTCAGTCCATTGGAAAGCAAGATTGTTATTTAGAGGGACTTAGAGCATGGAGAGGTGGGTTGACAGGAACCCTATGAAAGTTTATTAAAAAAAAAAAAAAAAGGGCAAACAAATGCAAAATCCTGTGCCTGAGACAGTTACCCCAGGCATCAATATGGGCTGGGAGTTGACTGCCTAGAAGGTAGCTTTGTGAGGAAACTGCTTAAGCTCCTGATTGATATGAAGTTGAATATCAGGTGCCTTCATATCAAGGCCAAAGCATACTGGGCTATATTAGCACCAGTGTGGCCAGTGGTTGTGGTAGGGGCTTCTTCCAGCAATATTAATCACACTTGAGGCTGCATCTGGAGTAGTGTGTCCAGTTTTGGGCTACCCTGTGTCAGACAGGTCTCTTCCCATCTTACCTTATTCTGTGATTAAGTGTACTTATTCTTTAGTTTGCTGATCTTTCTTTGTGTTTGTACTCAGAGGTATGTAAACTGTCTAAAGGTATGTGCACGTAACTCATGTTATAATCAGTGTCACTGTGATATTGTGATAATCAACATCCAGTTTACAGAACTTCATTATAAGAAATCAACTTGTCAGATGTATTTTGTAGTTTCCGTACTAGTGTATCTCAAAACAGTAACTGGTTTGGCATTTGTTAATGAGCTGTATTAGAGACTTTTTTTTTAAGGACAATCCATGTTTGCCCTCTGTTGTCAACACACTTCAGATGGTGGCATAAAGCTTACAGACATAAAAAGAAAGTGGAAAATCATTTAAGTGTGTACAGCTGAACTCTTAATTCGCTCTTGTAAGTGACTGACAAGAAGACTTAAAGGCTGAGTTTTCTTCTTGGACTTTTGACAATGACTTCAGGTATCGGAGTCCATTTCTGTATACCTGCAGGAAATGTAGGTGCTGTTGTAAAGGGCAGCTTCAAAGAGCTTTTACCATCCCACAGATGGCACAGGCAGAAACATCCTTGGAGAGATGAGTAAGGTGGAATGAGATAGTCCCTTGAATTAATTCTCTTGTTTACTTCCTTCAGGATTTTTCACTTAACATCTTTTGTTAGTCAAAAAGCCCCACAACCTTCTTTTCAAAAGAGAATGTTGTAAACATCAAATATGAACTGAAGAAACAGCAACATCTGAGCCCAGTTCCTGCCGACTCTTCTTCATAACATGCTTTGATCAGAGGAAGTTTTCTTCCAAAGGATGTTGCTTGGGCAAGTGAGATTGTCTTGTCTGAAAAAAAAAAAAAAGCTTGAGTTTGGGTGCGAGAAGGAGATAGCTGGAAATAGTTGTGAAAGTTTCAACATCCTGGTTGCTCAGTGCTTGGTTTCGTAGTGTATTGGTTCTACAAAGACACTGCGTTAGCCTAGCTAATCTTGGCACGTCGTCCTTGACTGAGGTCTGAGCCAGGGTTTGATTAGGTGGAACTACCATAATTAACCCAGTAGACCAAGTTTGACAGTTGGCTGTGAGGTCTTACAGTTTGTAAGAACGGAAATGTGTCTCTGGTGGTACTAACTAGAAAAGTCATTGCTTTCTAAGACCACTTTTTAATAGGCTGTTTCAGCTGTTAGTCACCAATTATTGCAAGACAATTCTGATTTCTACAGTTTGGTTTTTTTTTTTTCTTCTTTTCATCCCTTCAGTTTTGGTAAAAACAACTCGGTCTTGCTGTTGCCAAATGAACAGCTCTAATAAGATCTGGTGTGTATCACTATAGTACTGTTAATCAGTGTCTTTTCAACAGCTGATGATGTTTCTCCATGTGCACGCTTTCTTCTAATGCTGTATTTTGAAGATATTTTTGTTAAGTAAGCACTTAAATACAAAGTGATATGGATTTTTCCAAGGTATTCTCTTAGGATGTATGTTCTTTGCACTTAACTCTAGTACAAATACCTGAGTAGCAAGATGAACACTTACGTTCCCTTGACAGAATTAGACTGCTTACATGAATTACTTTATAAGTCTCTCTGGTATCTTTCTCTTACACTAAACTTAGTTAGCTTGAGAATATACTTTATAAAGGAAAAAACCCAAAAGATAGTAAACATGTAACTATGGGATATTGTACTGGGTTGATTTTTGTTATTTCTCTGTTTTAAAGGGAAAGTATTTCCTTATTAAAATGTCTGTGTATTGGTGCTGAGTGTATGATGAACACTCTGACTATTGCAAGGCTGTGTGGATGTCCCTACAAATTGTTCTCATTAACTTTAAGTTTCAGCAGTTTGTCCTCTCTGTCTTCTGCATGTTGCATCTTGTTCTTGCACGTTACATGAGGACCTTGTATTATGTGTGTTTGGTGGAATTTTAATGGCAGCTGGTATATAAGCTTAGTTACTTTAAGACCTAATCTAGAAACAGTAAAGGGCATCACTGTGCTATCGTAACATTTACATAGACTTAGAAATTCTGTCCTAAGATCTGGGCAGACAGGCTTAATAGGTGAGATTATTATCAAGATAAGCGGTGTCTCTGGATAGTTAACCAAAAAAATACTGCTGCTAAATTAGGCAAATTGCAAGTATCTTATAGGGAATAGATAACTTCTTTTAGTGTAATAACTTTGTGGTGAAAGGGAAATATTTAGAGTATACTTCTGTATTTTTGCAAGATTTTTTGGAAGAGCATTCCTAACACTATTCAGGACTAGAAGGGGTATAACTAAAATGTTAAGAGGAAGAGTCTGCTTCCATTGAAAACCAAAACAAGATTTTATTCCCCTCCCTTAAAATGTCACCTGTAACCTACTTTCTAGTTAGAATGTCTCTCCCTTTCTGCCACCTAAACATTAGGATTGGAAAAAATATTTTCTTATTTTTTTTTTAAAGACTTTAAAATTGGGGTGCCCTTCTGATTAGTGCATTTCAAATTAATAAAGAGCATTAATTCTTTTGCCTTGAAACTAAATGAAGATTCAGTGTTAGTGTTAAGCTTTTGGCACCATCTTGTGGAAGCTTGTTTTGCAAATAAACCTAGGAGACTGCACTGGATTTACTTAGAAAAATTGATAGCTGTAACTTTGCATTAATACTTGCTCAGCTAGGATGACAAGAATAGGGACTGTCAATAATCATTTTACAAGACTTTTCCATGTGGCTTGCTGTTGGTGAGCTCAGGGGTTTGCAACCAGTTCATTTGGAATCATGTAGAAATCATGGACATCCAGGAGCAATGTTAAATAAAAAATATGCTTATAGTGGTCACCAGTTTTCCTGTTTTTTCTCTTTCAGGGTGTATTGTCTGATCTGACAAAGGTGACTGGTCTTCATGGTCTGGACCCAGTGGTGCTTGTCTTATTGGTGGGAATAGTGATGTTTACTTTGGGATTTGCTGGTTGTGTGGGAGCACTGAGGGAAAACATCTGCCTGCTGAAGTTTGTAAGTAATGTAATGATACAAGTGGGTTATTGTGTGTGTGAAAGCTGGGAGTGATGGGTAACTTACAGAATTTGTTTTGTTACAATGTATATCGTAAACTTATGGCAAGGCGCTGAGTAATGACATTAAAAGCAGTGTAGGTTCCTATATATATTTTCCTCTTTCTGGAAAAATGTTTCTTCCTTTCTTCATCCATTCTGCTATACAGTGATGTTGTTATAGTATATATTCCAGAATCTAATGCTGTGTATGTTCTGGAATGTATTTAGTCAGGGATTACTATAGGAGATGGTATAGTGACTTAGGAGAACAAAATCCCTTAAAAACTTAAACATTTCTTCTAAATGTTTGATGGGCAAAACTTGGACTTTGGTGACTGATATGAAATCTTAAATGGTTGTTTTTATACTGTGGCTGCTTTTTTGCTTTAGATCTGAAAACAGTTAAGCTGGACAAAACATTATAAAACTGGAAACAATCTAAGAAGTAGCATCATGACTGTTTTAGCCCAGTTCTGCAGATTCTCGTTTAATGGTATTTTCACTGCTGTGCATAATGACTGTAGTATGGTGCTTATTTTACTGTTGATTTCAGGTGACCAAATCAAAAAGATAACCCAACCTCTTGGGTGTTTCTTTGCACTGTATTCTTATTTAACAGGCTGTGTTGTCATGCTATCTGTACTGATGGAGAATTTTGATCTACTTCTTTGTTCGTTTCTGGCGGAGTTGGAGTAGGGATGCATTCAAAATGAATGGATATTTTCTAATTTATAACTTCTTTTACAGTTCTGTGGAACAATTATGTTTATATTCCTGCTGGAGCTGGCAGCGGCAGTTCTGGCTTTCCTGTTCCAGGACTGGGTGAGGGACAGGGTCAAGGAATTTTTTGAGAATAACATTAAGTCCTACCGAGATGATATTGACCTCCAGAACCTCATTGATTCGCTACAGAAAATCGTAAGTTCATATCCTGTTGCTTCTTGTATCTGTTCTAGGAGAATAGTAGATTTGGAAGTTTTCCTTTTTGTTACAGATTTATCATACTCTGTAGCCAATAGTGCCATGTTACAGATGGGCTGTTTTGCTCTTTGTGCATTGAAAGCATCAGAGAGGCAAGATATTCTGAGATGCAGTGCTGTTTTAACCACAAATGCAGAAGCTCTGCCAAGCATCCATCTGTCTTCTGACCTTCTTGTCTTGATGCCCTGTTCTGGTCAGTGTTGGTCCAGTTTAAGTGAGAAGTGAGCAACAAAAAAAGTCTTTATCCTGAAAAAATTGTGCAATGGAACCGGTAGGTAGTCTGCACTCTTATTTTAGGAGGCACTGTACAGGCAGGCAGCACAGGGCCTCTTACCTTCTGAGATGCACCTCATCTTGAAGCAAAAGAGGATTTTTGTTAACTGGGAAAGACTAGTCAGGCAGTTGTCAAGGAAGGTTGAAATTTTACCCTCCTGTGGTCCTAAAATCTTCAGTCACCAGAAGACAGTGATATACACCAGGAGAGGACAAGGCTTATGGTAGTAAGGGCCTGGTGGCTTTCAATCAGCTGCTTTTGTGATCATGCCTAGGAAACAACCAGTGAGAGTGATTCTTCTTCCACCAGGTCAGTGGTTTAAAAGTATATATGGAGAGAAACAGAGTACATAGGTTCATACTTCATGAAGAGGTAAAATGGTTGTCTCCTTTATATGTGTGTATATATATATTTTCCCCTTAGGAAATAAGGTTGTTTTTCTCTGTCTTCCATCTTTTAGAAGATCATATTTAGAAACCTGCACTCACAGCTCAGTTTGATAGCAAAGCACATTTTAGAGTGGATACCACTTTGGTCAGCTGCATATTACCAGTAGCTTACCTATCCTGTTCGTTTACTCTTATGTCTGTTGTTATGGAAGCATCCTCCAAGTTGCCTGGGTGGATTTTAGTGCTGTTTTGCTTTAGCTTTTGGTGCTAAAGGCACCTTTTTGTAAGGTAGAGCTCCTGGCCACGATCAACACGAGTAATTGTCTCAGTGTTGTCCACTCTGTTGTTGCTCTCTCTGTTTATCTAGTTTCAGTGCAGTCAGCCAGGCTAATACGCTAAGCTGATTTACAGTTGAACTCCAGTTAAATACTTCTCAATGAAAATAAAAGGCTGAGCTTACTAAAAGGAGTTCACTGGCCAGATTAACAAGCTAATAAACCTGAAAAAGGAAAGACCAGAAAAATCTCTGAATCGGCCTGTCGTTGATCCATACCTGAAAGTCCTGAGGAAGGAGGGGAACTATACAATGCTAATTAGCAAGGGTTGAGCAGCAAGGTGCAGCAGTGTGTTCAAATGATGCCCATCTTCTAAGGAGCCACACTCCTAATTAGGCTGACTTGATCTGTCCTCGGTGTGTGCCTTGGGATCCAGAGAGCTTTTTGTAGCTAGCTCCTTGCTCTGGCTAATTCTATAACTTTTAGGCCTGTAAGTGACCTCATGGTCTGTACCTTACTGAGGTAGATCAGCGTGGTGAGTGGTTGTGTGGCTTTTCACAAAGGTCTAAATGTGAGGGAGGAGGGCCTAGAAAGACAAAAATGAACCTGTTTTACTTTCTTCACAGTAAATGTATAAGTGAATTAAATTTTTTTTTTCTTGGTTTGTTTTCTAGTCTGACCATTCTATTCAGCTCTTTAGTCATATTTCCTGTGAAAACTGTATAAACAATTCTGCTCTCTGCTCATATCAGTATCTGTCACAACTTAACTTCTGAATCCATTTACTGACATAAAGTTTTAGTGGTCTCACAGACCGTTAGGTTAATACGGGAAGTGGGTGGAGGAGTGATGATAGAGATATCCAAAGAGGATGGAACTTCATGAAGTACTAGGAAAATTTGTGTGGTAGTTTAACCTTTCAGTACTCAAATTATAGGGGAAGATTTGCTCCCTTAAATGTCCAGGCCAGTAAACTGCAAAGCATAACTTAATAAGAAACTAGCTTTCATTAGTTCCAGGGATTGAACGTTCCTTGAAATGTTGGGATTTCCCTAACCTGCAATCGTGGTAATTACAGTACACTGTTTAGGTCAAGAGACTTAAATGAAAAATTTCTAGAGTTGACTGACCTTTGAGATGGTGAGACTTCACCAGTTAATTCATTTGGATATGAAAACCTTCTCATTTGAAAGAAAGGAAGTATATTCACAAATGTTTGGATTCGCTTTTTATAGTGAAGAAGAAGAAAACCTGTTGATTCATGAAGATTTAAGGATGGAGTCACAAATTTGAAGAAACCTTCCTATAGTTTTTATGACTTTTGTTGACTTGGAAATAATGGGGTACAAAGCATTTGCATGAACTGTTTTGTCACACAATTTATGGATGTACATTGATTACATCTATCGATTACACCTAAAGTGGTAATTTTAATGATTTTGCTTGTCCTGCTGACACGTATTTCCAGGAGCAGTGTGCCAGATGTATTGCTTTGATTTCATAGATCCACAGTATTGACTACTCTTTTTTTTTTGGTTGGTTTTTTTTTTACTGTGATGTTGCTGTTGATACTGCGCAGCCTTAGAGAAAGGAAAGATGATGAACAAATGTTTTATTTGATTGTCTCTAAAATACCCCCAAGTGCTAAGTGTTTGTTTATCTGTTGCAGAACCATTGCTGTGGTGCCCAAGGTCCAGATGACTGGGATTTTAACATATACTTTAACTGCAGCAGTGAAAGCAAAAGTCGTGAGAAGTGTGGCGTTCCTTTTTCCTGTTGTATACCTGATCCTGCAGTAAGTTGTTTCCTGGCTTTGTATTACTCTGATATTGTTGGAGAGTTACAAAAGGAAGTACTTCTTGAATATGGTGTGATGACTAAGGCTTTAAAAGGTCTTCTGTATGATCAAAATTACTGTTGCGCAGACAAACTCTTCTCATGTTTCTGCTCAATCCTTTTTTGAGGCAACCTGTTATACAGCTGAAAATTTAGAATTTATTATCTATTATCATTAGAATCTATTATCTATTGCCAGTTAGAATTCATTTTGCACCACCCCTCTGGCAGACAGTAGGAGTAACTCCATTTGCAGACTGTTTATCAGCAACTAAAATGCTTGTGCACAAACTCCTTTTAAAGTGTTTGAGTCAATTTTCTGGGTTTGGCAAGATTTAGGTGCTTATTGGTTAGAGCTGTTTATTAAACTTTAGGAATCTGACCCTTTTAGTGGAAGCCAAAATGTGGAGGTAGGAACTAACATATAATGCTATATAGTATTGGTGGGAATAGTTATAGCTCAAAGTCAGTCCAGCAATCCTCGTGTGGAGCAGTAGCCATTGTTAGGTTATACGAAGGCTTTGGATTTTTTTTTTTCAGTCATCCAAGGAAAGACTTTGTCAGGGACATATTCCATGTTCGTATTCCCCAGTAATTATTTTCTACTTTAATTTGGAGGAGTACTATTCCACTGATGGTTTTTTCTGTTGCTTGTGCTGTATTTAAGGAGACATAAGTATGTTTAAATCTTTTTAATATTAATCTATTTAATATTCTACTCCTAATATTTCAATATAACTCACTATGCATTGTGTAAATTATACTAAAATTGTGTAATACATATGTTTGCATAAGTCTCATACAGAGAAAACAAAAAATGTCTTAAAAGAAATGTCTTTGCATCTTTGGAGATAAATACTGTCACTGGCTTGTGTGGGATTGTGTTCCCACAACAACACATCTGGAATGTGTTTATGGTTTTCCTACTTGAGTCTGCAACTGGAGTGTTTTCAAGGCGTAGGTATATCTTGGAGCTGGGTTGTGTGTGAAACTTTGAACTATCAACTGAGGGGGCTCGAGCTTGCAGCTGTTCCTTGTTTTAACTGAGTGGGATAGCAAGTTGTATACCACTTGAAATGATGGAGTTTTAAGGCATATTTCTCTACTGGTGGTAGAGAATAAATAAGTCAGCCTGATACCTTTATTGTTACCTCAATGTTGAGACATTCTGTGAAATAACTAACATGAAACTGAGCTTGGAAATGCAGATGTCTTACCTCTACACTGGCAATACAGTTGCTACACTTCATGCTAGAAAGTCCTTGCAGAGTTGAAAGCCAAGTGATAGAAGAAGCTGGGATTTCTGGTGGAGGATGTTTTCCTGCTAGTATAGGCCTTTGCCTTGTCATTACTTTTCTTGTGTTCTGCTAGTACTTTTCTCGTTTTTACTAAAAATACTTCTTAAAATGGCTGGTTCTGACAGTCATGCTTTGTCTGTAATCTAAAAGACAGTAAAACTTCCTGTCATCAGAAATGAGTAGAATTCAAATGATTTATTTTAAATCTCTTTTGCTTTGCAGCAAAAAGTTGTGAATACACAGTGTGGCTATGATGTCAGAAAGAAGGTAAGGTGCTGGGACCCTTCTGTCTCTCATGTTCTGTGCCTGCATAGACAAAACTATAAAAATAGTGGAATTGCTGATAGATATGTCAGCTTAAAATTCTGGGAACTAATAGGCTGTGCTACATCAAACCACAAGTAGAGACTTTCCTTTGTTTAAAGTAAACTTGTACTGTGGGAGGGTGGAGAAAACAAGTGATGGAACAGGTAAAAGGAAAGGTGTGTTTCAAAAAGGGGTAGGACTTGCGTTTCAAATGTGCATTTCAGTTATTAGTTCTAATAGTCTAACTCTGAATGCTATTATCTGTTAATTCTAAAGTATTCTAATATCAGGATTTGCAGGAAGATACTAACATCAATGTCTGACAGTCCCTGATTTAATCTGGGCGTATATGTATTTCTGGAGTCTGGTTAAAAACATTACTGCAGAGGTGACAAATCATTAGTTTAGCTGTGTCATGTGATTGACTGATATTAACTTGAGTAATATTCTTATCCTTCTTTTTCTACATTCAGAGCAAGAGTGAATGGGACAATCAGATTTTTGTCAAAGGATGCATCCTTGCTCTTGAAGCTTGGTTACCCCGAAATATCTACATTGTTGCAGGTGTCTTCATAGCTATCTCACTGCTCCAGGTTGGTTGGTTTTGTTATGCTGCTTTGAAAAAAAGTTTCAAGTTTGCAGATTCAGACCTGCTGAAGGTAAAAGTCATTGTGGGGAGAGAGGTACGGTAAATATTTTGATACTGGTTTTTTTTAGTATAAGAATAGTATAAAAAAAATCAGGATGGGGGACAGTGAAAATATCCACTATCAACTAATTTAATTCTGTTGAAATCATATTCCTCAAAGCAATGAAGGTCATTATAAAAATACAATACATTTATAATAGATACAGTAGATGATGATTGTGATGTATATTGTTATATGTTAGTATAGCAATATGCTGATACATGATCATTTGGTGTAGTAATGTGATACAATAATATATTTCCTATGTTTCAATATGCCTTGAGGGAGTGGAGATCTGGTCATCTTCTCAGTAGGTTTAAACTACAGCTTGCTCTCACAAATATGAAATCACTAATATGCAATTCTGTCCTTCATGCTAAGATTGCCATTCAGCTTGGCTGTAAGAGACATAGCATACTGCTCAAAAACAGTTGAGAATGGAAGAGGAGGGAGATTAGTGAACAGGTTGCAAATGTGGTATTAGCAGACCCAGGTGAAGGAGTTGCTGTGACTTGTCCAGTACCTTGTTGGTGCTTGGTACACCAAAGAAAAAGAACAGAAATTCTCAGTCAAACACATCAGATTACTTCTTTGAAAGTGGATCCTGCTTCTGTTGTGTCAGTTGTTTACACTTACCAAAATTTCTTTGCTATGATACTGCTTCACTTCAGTGGGAAGTTACAAACTTGTAAATACTACTACAGAATAGACTTTCCATTTAACTGACAATAGTTGAACATAGAGTGCTGGCAAAATACCTTTTCTCAGCCATGGCAATACTGCCCTCTGTTGCTTGGGTTTTGATATTTTATTACCATCTAATGATAGTGCTTCCATGGCTTTGAGAGATGCTATCCTGAGAACACTACCTTCAGTTAGGAAGATATTCAGAAAAATATTTTTGCAGTTTGGTGATTGACAATAATTTGATGTTGTTCTTATTCATGTTCTGAGTCTCTGTGAAACCACTTTCACAGTCATTTGTATTCTCAAATTAGGTCTGTTTTGTGCACTCAACTATTTCATGGTGGGACTGAGAGTTAGACATAACCTGTCTAGAAAGCGAGAACTTGAGTGAATGTTAAGATTTAAAATTTAAACATTTCAGAATAATCTGGGACTTTTCTCATACTGCGTGTGAGAAGATTTTCATTTTAGTGTAGGTAACTTTACATTCTGTATGTATTTAAAAAAACTTGATCAGAAAATTGACTGGATTATGCAAAGTTGTGGAATGAATGAAAATGCCTGACTTGTAACTTTAGCAACAGGTAAGTGTGAGTGTTATAAGACTCAAGGAAACTTGGCTAAGTGGATTTCTTCCAGCTCTAGGGCATCTAGAAGCTTATTATTTTGAATGCTCCTGAAGTATTACATGACAATATCTTTTTCTCATGAGTTTTATTTCCTGTAAGATTCTACCTTTATTACTTTTTAGTAATAGCCATGCTTTGATGGATCATCCTGGCCATGAAATGATATCTGAACCTGCAAACACTTTATGAATGCATATCTTTATTCACAAGAGTAGCTGCACTGACATCAGTACAGTTTAATAGGAACACATAAGAAGTAGGTTCTCATTCTGCAATAATGACTAATGGTAATAGGCTCTAATTTTTAAAAACTTCTTGTAGACTGGTACATTACAAGTGTTCCATCTCACAAATGGTTTGTTTTTTTGTCTTTTTAGATTTTTGGGATTTTCCTAGCCAGGACATTGATTTCTGATATTGAAGCTGTAAAGGCAAGTGATGCCTTCTGAATATAAAAGCAGACATGTGTTGCAAAAAAGTATATTTTTCAGTTATTGGTTGGACACAATGTGGAAGAAATGCACAGACTGTGAAATGCTCCTGTTATTAAAAGCCTTATGTGGATTTTACCCCTCTCATACTTTTTGTTAGAAGCTGGTACAAAATATCTCTGAATGCACATCTGTCAACCTTTTTTCCTAATGAGACATCTCAGTGCACCAGCATTGATCTCCGAAGAAGAAACGGAATTTCTCAAGATCTTGGCAGAACGGATTATAGCAAGGAGACATGAAACTCCTGTAAAATCTTTCCTTGAAGGATTACTGCGAAGATTGCTCTGTTTTCGCTCCCAACTGTCATCAATTCAAAATATAATCTTATCAGAAGGTGTGTTGATTTCTTCAGAATCTTGAAATCATTTTGATCTCTACAGTAGACTCATCCAGTAATTTTTTGGCAAGATACCCAGCAACCGTAGTCTTCATGGTATTGGAAATTGGAAAAAAAACAGTCACAGATTTTCTAGTTCTTTAATTGATTTTCAGTTTTGCAGAAGTAGGAGTTTGACTGGGAATAACCTAGTTGTCTCAGGAGCAGGAACTTGTGCTCAGCATCAGAGCTTGAGTAACCCATGCCATTTTAAAAATGCAAGCCTTTTCTCAAGAGGGGAAAAATCTGACTATCTGTAGCATTATATGTTAGAAATCTCCATTTTGTTCAAGGGGGTATGAATCCCTGGTGCTGTTTCCTGTCTGAAACAGTGTAAATATTCTTTATTTATAGAAGAAAAAAAACTCTTTAAAAATTCTTAGTTTTTTATTGATCAGTAGTCTCTTAAAAAAGTTCTGTCTGAAGAAATTTCAAAATGTGGCTTGTTTCTGTAGGTAGCAAACACGCTTATGCTGGCTGTTGATGGTTTTTGCCTCTCTTCTAGTTTCTCTCACAACTTCTATATTGATCTCAACAAGTCCTAACTGCTAATACCAAGACTGATGAAAACATTTAAATTCAGCATTGATCCCTACTGAAATCCATTTTTTTAATGAGGAAATACACGTTTAGTGAAAGATGAGAGATGTTGAATTTTTAAACCTTCTGTGAAGCTAATTAATCATTAGTTTTGCTTGTATTCAGATACCTGGTTCAAATGCCAGTCACAGTATGGTGAACCGGAATGATTTCTTCATTGTGATTTTCTGCATCAAAGTGAACTGCTCATGCTGAAGTAATTTTTATTTTTATCGGAAGAAAACTAAACTCTCCTTTTCTGTCCTCCCTTCTTGAGGGTTCAATAGATGGATATGTAATTCAGTAAGAGTTCCAGTCTTCTTTGAAAGACTTTGTCATAGTATTTTTAGCTTTAAGATAGAAGTATGTGACTAAAAAGTTCTTGGAAATAGCTGTAGCTGTCAGTTTTATTGTGGGCCATATAAATAACATTGTTTATTGCTTCCAGTGACACCAATTTTTTCAGGGAGAGCAGGTTTATTTACAGTGCCTAACGTAGTGTAAATTTTAGAAAAGTATATATTTTTATAATGTTATTTTAGTATGTGTAGTCTGTCTGAAGGATTTAATACTTGTATTTCCAGAGTATATGGCTTTCTTAGGAAGCCAAACTTTTAAATAGCTCTCTGATGTCCTTTTTTCTATTACGCATGTATTAATGAGCATTTCACTGGCAAAAGCTGATCAACAGTAAGAATCTTTGTGTCTGTATTGATTGCCCAGACATCCTTCTAGCTTTTAATCTGTGAAGCCCTTCACAGACAATGCTGTACTTCTCATGTACTTCAGCTTTCATAGTTCTTTTTCTGGCCAGTGACCGAGACACAACAGGAAAAGGAAGCTTGTCTGAGGATGTCTGATTTCCTTACAGTGGCAGAGAATGGTCTGCTATTACTCATCTGAGAAACCTGAAAGTAAAATAGCTGGAGGTGCAGCAATGTTTTATTTTTTTATTTTTAGCTTTGATGTACAATGAGGAAACAACAACAATAGATCATTGACCAGAGCACAAGAGGCATTTCTTTTGTAGAGCCTTGGCTTTGAGGCCTGTATTACTTATATTTTGAATCTAGTCCATTAGAAGCAGCCAGAAACTTGCTGCTGTTACTGCTACTTTGCAAACAGCAAAGCAGTGTCCAGTTTAAACTCTGGTGCTTGAAACTTTACACCACCTCATCAACTAACTTTAAGGTTATCCGAAATAATCCAATGTATGTAAAATTGGAGAAGGATCTTTCTATTGGTAACTTTTCATCTGTAAAACATTGCATTGAAAATTGCATCTAGGGGAGTATATTTCCCTTTTCCACTTTTTGATACAGAAATCTAATCCTGGGAAATCATTTCAGCAGTTGGTGAAAACAGTCACGGTGTCAAAATTATCTATGGAGTTTGTGCACTGAAATTAGCTGCTGACAAGAGCAAGTGTCATGGATCAGGATTCCAGCGTCTGTAAATCTTGCCAACTTGCCTGAAGACTAGTTGGTTTCTTTTTGAAGTACTGTTTGTATGCAAAACAGAATTTAATTGAAGTGCTGTCTTTCCACAGTTCTTATTGGCTTTGACTGTATTAACACCGGCTTTGTGTCAATGCTCCAGTTACTTGGAACTGAATTCAAGAGAGCATGTTCAACCTATTTTTGAGGATCTTTAAATTCACGGAGTGATTTGTTTTCACTGTGGACAAACTTCTCTGCTTATTCAGTATCATTTTTAAAGCCCTGGGACTCTAGGCTGCCCTATCCCTAGATGCTTTGAAGTGCCACCCCCATTGGTGGTACACACGGATAGTGCAATTTCAGACTTGGAATGGGAAAGCTTTCTTACTGCTTTCTACGTAGTTCTATTTAGCATCTTCTCTGGTGAACTGCAGTGACTTCATGGCTAAAGATTTAGGTTATGGTTTAAAAAAAGTCTTGTCAGCAAAAGCAGTTGGGTGTGAGCCTGCTTCTAAAGCCTTGAAGGAGAAGCAATGCAATGATCTCACACAGGGAGGTTTGATAAACTGTTGATGTTGAGATTTCAGTGGTTGCGTTTGGAACAACTCCACAAACACTACAATGGAAACAAGGTTTTTAATGAAGATGTCCAATACAAGAGCAGACTTGAATAACTAGACTTAGAAAAGGAAACTTTTCAGTGTGATCACTTTTATTTTTCAGAAACAAGCACAGTTTATTTCTGTGAAGCAATGTATTTATTTGTTAGTATGGTTGACAATGCAACTGCCCTTTTGTTTCTATCAATATACCTGCATTTGGACACAGTTTACCTCTACATGAAGAGGAGGATGAATATAAGGACTGAAAAAAATACAGTGACCAAAGGACCTTCGTTTGCCTCCTGAAAACCTGAATATTTCTTCCCAAGGGGTCTTTAATTTTGGTGACCTTCATACAGTGCCATGTGGATAGACTTCTACCTTCGGTCCATTGAGGTTGATGTGGCGATTGGCTTATATGTAGAATTGCCTTGTTTTTTGTCTCTTCTTCATTCCCCCTCCTGCCTGTGGGTTATCATGCAGCTTGAACCTTGTTTAGCCAATGGAAGGGGAAGTTCTGTCTCTTCTTCTGAGATGGCTTTTCTGAATGACTTTCAGTATATATTTTTTTTTTAAGCCTTAAATTTGATTAAATAAAATATAACGTTTTGTACTCCTGGAGTTTGATTTCTAAGATTTGATGCTTCTAGTCACTAGTATTTCCCTCTCTAAGGTTTATACTGGCTACTGAGATTGCAATTTGTGAGTAATTACAGAAATTGTAAAAGTCCACTGCTGTTCATATATATACTTTGCTGAAACTAATTTCTGATTTATTTATATTTTTTCGGTCTGGGCTGCTGAATAATAAATAACGTTGGTGCTTTTCTCTCCATTCTTAATGAAAAGCTGTGAACAAGTGAAGAGCTGCAGAGTGGTGTGGAGAAATTATTGAATCTCTAGATACCCCCAAAATTAAAACTGCTGTTTGCACTTTGACTGCCACCATCCACCATTATTGCTCTTGGGATTTGCACAGTCTGTGGTTTGTTGTGTCTAAGCAATGTTACTGAAACTACTGCAAAAATGCAGAAGGGAAGTAGCTTCCAGGTTTGAAGATAAGGCTTGCAGAAATAGGTTTGTGTCTGCTGCTTTGACCAGTCTAACATTTCGTTAATGCATTAAAACCTGATTTTAGTTTTAATAATGTCAGAGAATCATCTAACCAGTAGACAAAGGCTGTATTAGAATCATACAATATCTGGAATTGGATACTGTAGAATGTTAAGTTATTTCTGATAAGAATGACTTAACTTGAATGTGGCTATTTGGTGTGTACATATAGAACTTGTAATACATCCTGATATATCTCATACTAATGCCTGGTGTAGGTACAACCCCAGATCTTATTCTGAAGTTTAGATTATCATTCTGATGTTGGAAATGTGTAGGAGGCCCATGTCACTGTGTACTTTAAGCTAGAGGAAACTGCACATGGTTCAGCTCTTGTTTTTCTTTTCTCCTACTATGTGGTCAAAACCTGCTTGCTTGTTACTCACCAAGTGACTTGTCTGGGTGATTTTTATGAAATGCCCTTTCTCAACAGTACTCCTGAAAGTGCTATTTGGTGGCGAATGTAGTGGGCTAAATGCTGCTAACAGGTTTTGGCAAGCGGGAAAGCTTTTGCAGGAAGAAAGTTTCAGTGTTTGTTTACAAATATAAGCCAGTTATACTCAAATTGTTTGAGAAGACGACACCTTGTTGACTTTAATATTCCCTGCTTTATAACAACTTTTTAAAGGTCAGTACTTTTCTGTTTTTTTCTCAATAACTTTTACCACTGGCTAAAAAAAGTCATTGTTCCCTACTCTCTGGTATCTACCTCTACATGGTTTTGAATTTGATCTCCTAGGTCTTGGCAATGTGACTCTGTGACATACAACTGCTTCAAGAAGTTCCCATAGGAACAAGTTGTGCAATAGATCCTGTTTTTATCTTTTTTTTTTATCATGTGACCATTTTTAAGTATGAAATGTTTCTGTAGAAATGTTGAGACACATCTGTTTTACTACATTTTTTTATTATCTAAAGTTAAACCCAACTTCTCTTACTGAAGATAATTTAAGGAAATGCCAGCTGCCTCCAAATTTTCATACACACCCACTTGTAATTTCTAACTAGCTTTAATTTGTTTCTTGTCCAATGTCCACTGTATAGGCATTGACTTCAATTTCATGTAAAACTTTCTGCTGAGTCTCGTTCCAGGTTACAGTACCTGCAACTCTGAAATTAGGACAAAACTGACCTCAGATACTTAGGAATATAGGTTGTGACACCAGCGGGTAAGAAGTCAGAGATGAGCTTTAAATTGGAAGTTGAAGGGGGAGTTGGCTTAAGGGTACAGTTTTGTGGTGATTTTAACATGTTTTCATTTAACAGTTGGGCTCACAG
This sequence comes from Tringa tobata, assembly GCA_033628505.1. Lineage (NCBI taxonomy): Eukaryota > Metazoa > Chordata > Aves > Charadriiformes > Scolopacidae > Tringa > Tringa tobata. Next base: position 7,436,073 of record JAHREE010000128.1, on the reverse strand, counting down.
GTTGATTCACAATGTGCAGAGTTGCTTCGGGGAAGAAGGGAGACTAGTGGGGTGTCTCTCCTCTCAAAACCTGTAATGTTGTGACAGCTTCCTTGACCACATTTGCGTTACTGTGACTGCAGAGCTGTTCGAGGGTTTCTTTAATCTTGTCCTCTTCTATTTCTTGTCTCAGATCACCTGAATGGGAGATGAAATGCTAACTTGTAGTGACATGCTGTGGTATAGTGGCTCCCAACAATTGTTGTAAGATAAAAGTTTGGAGTACTTGCTGTTTAAAATGAGCTTCTTTAATTTAAATAAACTTCTCTCAATAGGTACACTTTCAGCCACTGAAAGTATTGAACAGGTTAAAACTCCTTTTTTTTCTCCTGTTTGAGTTCCAAGAACTGGTTGAGCAGAAGAAAAGCACTGTGAAAATGTAATACCGGGCAAGTTCCAGCATATTTTTTTTGCCTGTATACTTTTTGTTAGTCTTTCATATTAGTAAGACTCAGCTCCCAGTGTTACAGTTAGTCTATAAAGTGCTAAGTATATACAGCTCTGAAAAAAAGTCTTATAGGTCACATTTGTTGTGTCGGTACTCCATAGTAGCACTGAAGGATGCAAATGCTTATCTCTATTCCAGTACCTGTGTGGCTACAGGGAAAAAACAGTATACTGCAAAATTCAGCTTGTCTGCTAATGTAGGGCGGCTCCGGAATTTGAAAGGCAGCTTCCCTTGTGGCAGATCCTTGTCTGAGCACAATAATTATTTTCAATTTACATGATCTATATATTAAGATATGAGAAACTGGCATGAGATCTTTGGACTTCTGCTTTCAAGGTTAGTGGTACACATCCAGGATGAGTCTGATCTTGCTCAAAGCACTTTAAGTCTTTCCTGACCACAGGGTGAGAGAAACTGATGTTATATCCTTTATGTCTTTTACTAAAAGTTGCTGTGCAGAAGCAGCATTGCTAAAATTGCTGTTTTATCTCAGCTTCTGGTTTGCTTAAGCACAGGCAGAACAAATGATGCCTGCCTGTGGAAGATGATACAGACTCTATTTCTTCAAACACAAAAATGCTGTGGATGTGGGGCTGCCAGACATTTGTGCATGGTGAATTTGGACAAAGATGCCTTTATTCCAAGGCTCTAATTCTGCTATTTCAGGACTTGATTATGCCACTGACTCGCTGGAATAAAGCCTTTCTTTTTTCATTCAACTGATGGCTTTATCAGTTTGTCATAAAGAAGCAACTTGACTGGGATTTTTGGTGATCAATAAAGAACTAACCTCTTTAATATCCTTTAATACTCACTGACTGCAACAGTGCAAGCAGCACACTTCAGTAACAGAATACACTTGTTTTCATTGCAAATGACAACTTAAAATGAAGTTACCTGAATTAAGAAGACTGCACAAAAGACCCATTGAATTGTATTTCACCTCAGGACTTGTGTTATCATCTTGCAGAAGTTTGTGTAAGCTTTGAACTAGCTGTGATTCCTTAAAAGATTCTTCAAGGGCTTCTGAAAAATAAGTAAACAAATACCTGAGTTGTTACCTGAAAAAAAGCTAGAAAGTTAATGTGTGTGCTTTTTAAAAGTAAAATTCCTGACTAGCTTCATTTCAGATTGGCTGTACAGGGATGTCTTGGGCATCTGTTCTCTTTACTGGAGAATTTCTGTATTCTGTACAGTGTTTCTTCACTGGCCTCATTCTGGAAAACAACCTGTATACTATAGATTGTATAAAATAACCTCATAATAGATTAAAATTTGCAGTGATCAGTGCTAGAAATATCAATTCACGTTAGTTGCCCTATTGAGTTTGAAAGCCTGAGTGGTGGACCAAGGAATAAAATGGCTCTTTATTGTCTTGCTTGTTGGTATAGCAAATTCCATTTTTCAAGTTAACTGTTTCTTTTCAATTTATCTTTTGATGTATGTAGATTTGTGGTGACTGTCTTTATTGTGATAAATTGAGACCCATTTTCAAATGTGATCAGTCATACAGGAAAAGTCTAAAAAAATATACGCAATCTTTGTGAAAACTGGCTCACTAAAAGTAGTTAGAGCATTTATAGTTTTCTTGCTTGTTTCATTTGCAGCTTCGACAAGGCCCTTTTGTCTATGGTTCTGCTTTATTCTCTCCTGCATTCGAATGTCTCTCTTGTGAAGATTACTTCCTCCATTTATTGACTTCATTGACCATTCAAGTCTGTGGTTTGTCCCTAACTTTGTGTTCATTTAGACTTTCTCATCTTTTTCCTCTAGTCTTCATCATCTTTACTTGCCTTTTGTTTTTGTTTTTTTTTTTTTTTTCTGTAGGTTTCTAGCATCATACAGTGTTACTCAAGAGATTGTGCCTGTCCATACCCCCTGATCACTTGGTGCTACCCTAAAGAAAAAATCTTGAGGCAATTCCTGAAGCCTGTTCCTTTTGTGATCTTCTGGATGGCTGACCTCATTTATTTAGTGCTTCAGAGATAAATCTAGATAAGAAACATGCTTTTTCTTACATGTTATGTAGAATTAACAGCATGACAATGTTTCTTAATGAGGATTTTGCACAGATAAATGCTTTTAGGAGAAAAATACCTAGATCGATTGCAGATGCTATTGCCAAGGCATTCAGAGCCTCATTCTGCATGGCAGCATGTTCGCTTGTTGTCATGGAAACCAGATGCTTCACTCCTTGTGCCTCCTGGATTGCTTTGACCACTTCCTGTTAAAGGTAAAATATCACAGATGGAAATCTGACTTGTGGATAAAGTAGAATGAAGAGAGAAATGAGATTGCACTGTTCAGCCTCTGAATAGATCGAAAAGATTTGCCTGCTGCAATGCCAGTGGATGATACTTGAAGACTAGAGATAACATTTGTTTTGATACTGGTAATACATGTCTGCTTAGGACTGGTCTAATTTACTTGGAATATCAACACTTAGAATTATGTATATGCAAATCTATAAGAAAGATAGGTCTCAAGAGTTTTAGTTTGACCTTATTCCAGTTTTTCATTTCAAGCCCTCAAACTAGCAAAGATCAGTTTTACTTTATTGAAGCATGTGCAGATAGTATCTACTTTTTTTTATCACTACCTGAAAGTAAAGAAAGGTTGGGATGCCTGTGTTATAACAGCATGATTTACAAGAAACAAAAGCCTATCCTAATATGCCAGCAGATACAGATCATGCCAGATTCATCCATCACTAGGCAGATAAGTGGGCTCTTTGGAGCTCCTTGAAGATGGATGTTTGGGACAGGTCTGGGTTATCTTTGCCATTTTAATTTGAAAATTGAAACTAATATTTATGGGGAAAAAAAAAAAAGCTTTACCTACATACCATTTGTCAAACTTTACTTGAGGAGGGTAGAAGTTGACAAGTGACAGGAAGTAACCATGTTGCTTGTTTCTGTGCAGTGTCTGTGGCTATGGAGAGCATTGCTTTCCTGCTCGCCTTCCCCTGATTGGTATTGAGGCAGACTAGAGGGGATTTTACTGTGAACTTTCTTTTTGTAATTATAAACCTGTATGTGCTTTTTAACATTTAACCCCTAACTTTATCTGCAAGCTTTAAAAATATTGGAGAAGGATAAAGTAGAAACATTAGACCAATCTCTCTCATACTTGGGATCTGTTGTGACGCAAGATCGATGCCAGCAGCCGATTTGCCTCTCCACAAACACCACTGTGGTCGTTAGTGTTGCACCACTGCACAAGCCTGTTGAGCAGCATGGGGTCTTGGCCCAAGATCTCAGCCGCATCAGCTGAAGAGAAAAAACATCATCAGGAACCATTCAAAATCAGAATTCTTGGTCTTTCTGTCACAGAAATGTGAATGTAGAAGTAGCCAGGATGACAGGACTGAGCTCAGTGTTCTTTAAGAGCTGTAACTAAAGCATTGTGCTTTTAAGGGATCTTGGAAATCTTTACCTGAGGAGTGCTAGGTGCGTTAGGGCAACTCTTGGAGCTGGAGAAGAAAGTAAGCTGTTCCCATAGACCTATCCTTTTTAAGAGGCTGTTAGGGCTTAAAATGGGCAGCTTCATATCTTTGAAAGCAAATGTTGCTATAGTAAAATCTTCATGAAGACTATCCCTTTCCCATTTGGTTTCTTGCACTTGCTCTTTGAGACCTGCACAGATGTAATCATGGGCTTTTTAGAGTCTGTTCTTGCTGTTTCAGTGCTCTCAGTAATGGTGATAATTACTGTTGGTAGCATGTGGGAAGCCAAGCCTTAGTGCAGAATTGCAGTGTATCTGTAATTGCACGCCTTAAGAAAGTGCATTGAACTGTGTATTAGGCATCATCAAAACTTCCCCCAGTTTGGAGGAGTCTTTTAATTTGCCTTCCCCTATGTTTCAGGAACCCTATCTCAAGAATTGCTAAAAGTATTAATCAGTGTGGTTGCCATTTGGAAAAAACCTCACTAGATAACTTTTCCTAAGAAGTGGAGCTCTAATGATATGCTGTGGTTTAAGGCTCGTTGCCACTAAGGGAGACTACTCCCAAAGCTCTTAGAAGTTCAGCAGCAAAAGGAACTTTACTCATGCTGTCTCAATATTGCATCAGTCTAATGTATGGTTCCACATGAGTCTTACTGCAGTCTAATGACACGTCTTTAAAGTACTGTGGCTAACTGGAAAGTGATTTCCTACGCAAAGGAAAAATGCAGATATAAGGGTGCTGAGGACTGTGAAATACTCTATTTTAACCAAATATGTTAAGCAGGCGAGAACATCCTGGTATATTTGCTTCAGTAGTTTCAGTTAGTTGATTCTGTTTAATACTTAAGACTTTGAAATTGCACATCTTGTTTCAACTGGAATTTGCTTTTAAGTGAAGGGTACCAGCAGAAAGATAAGAAAGTAGTAATGTGTACAAATTAAGCTGCCTTTTTGTAGGAATTGAGTGTTCACCCATTTGGCTTTGAGCACAGAAGAGTTGTTTTATTAACTGCCACACCACTGTTTCCACACGTTCCAGTTGATTGTGAACTGAGGGTATAAATGCACAGCACTTCCAGCTGGGCACTAGATGTAGCAACTGAGAGGAAGGGGTAGTCACGGTTTAGATGCTCACTTTTGGTGTAGAATTATGCAAAAATTTACTGTGGTTATAAGATTTAATTCAAATTTAGGAGTCTCGTGTAGTTATTTGTAATTAAGGGGTTTTTCTTGTTGACTTCATTTAGGTCATCTTGAGTTCTATCCTATGCCCACACCCCTACCCCTTGATGGTACCCCACCCCTCCTCTGGAGGACCAGAGCAGATAAGCGTGAAATGTGTATTGTGTGCTCTGAAGAAAGAAAGGTGTGGTAAAGGCCTTCATGGGAAGCATACTTTGCCTGAGAAGGGCTATAAGGGGTCTGTGGGCTTTTTCCACTCTTTCTGCTTTCCTTATCTTTGAAAATAGTTCTAGTCTGAAAGAATCATGGAATCATAGAATGGTTTGGGTTGGAAGGGTCCAGGGAGGTCCCTGTTCCTTTGGAAGCAAATTCAGAAAAGTGAATAATGTAAGGAAAAGTCTGCATGGTTTTAAGATACTGAGAAGTTTGTTTCTTGGAGCTTTGCTAAAGCAAAGACTTGAGGAAGAACATCTGGAACAGAAGGGATAGGTTTGGCTGTTTAGGGGTACCACCCTTCTCCTGTTTCTTTACCACTCCCTTTCTGTGTGTTGCATTTGGTTGGAAAGTGCCAAATAGAGCGTGCACCAGAAGGTCAGTGTCCATAAACCACATGATTATTCTGAATATTTTGCAGAAACTAAGTCAACCTATACTTTTTCTGTTTTGTGGAAGGAGATGAAGGAGAGAGACTTCCTTTTCCGTGTTTGTGGACTACACAAAGGAACAAACCAAAAGGAATCTGGGAGCTTCTAGCCTAGTTGAACATGTTTTGAGATAAGAGTTACTTATCGTTGCACAACCACCAGCATATTACCTCCTGTAACAGAAAGGCTTTTGTTTCTAGGTCAGGCGTTACATGTTAGTCTGAGGAGATCATGGTAATCCAGTTTAGTGCTGAAAGAGGTGAGAGGGTGGTGAATGGAGCCAGTTTAAGAGTGTTGTTCAAAGGAAGTGTCTTGACCCAGTTTGACAGGGGCTTTCTGGTATCTACCAGCAAGAGTTCTTTGAGATAAAACCATTTAGTTATTCTTCACAGGAATAGGAGGACCTTTTAACTTACAAAATGCCAAATTTGAATAAATTGTGTGTGTGATTGAGCTTTCAGTTGAGCTGAAAGTCCTCTGGCTATTGAAGTGCACAAATTCTTCTGCTCCTCTGAAGCGAAACAGTGGAAAAAACAGGAGTTAATGTTAACATCCCTTGAGTGTAATGAAGCTGACAGATCTGACTGCAGTTTTCTAGAGACCTCTTCCTAGTCTATAGGCCTCTGCATGTCTGGTGATTGTCAGAGTAATGATTTTATACTAGATAATGCAATTAACTAATTTAGTGTGGACTTCCTGCTGGATGTGTATTCATAGGAGTTTCAGGCTGAGATAATTAAGGGCAATGTTAGCTCATGGGTAAACAGGATAGAAAGTAATTAAAGGTGGAAGAATTGTGTGCTTACAGGCAGGAATGGGTAGACATTGAATAATCTTCTCCACCTTTTTTTCTACTCTACACTTTCATATCTGTATTGTTGCAGATTCAGAAGTTGTACTATTTTGTGTGAAATTCTGACTTCATATTAGGGCTGGTAAATAGCATTGAGTTAAAATACAATTTAGTGTTTGATAATTTAGATCTGTATTATTATGTCTCAATTTTAAAAGCTAAATGGTCTCCCCTGTCACAATTTGGGTATAACTTCACATAAATGACCTTTTAATGACTTGCTTCAAAGCCTGAGAGGATGCCTTGTTGGTACATCTCTGCTGAAAAACATTTTCCTTTTAGGCCTTTGCCATTTCTCACAGACTGCTGCAGATACTTCCATTTGGCTTGTTTCTCATCTATCTGTGAGGCTGGCTGGGTCAGCATGGAAGGCCTGCAGCCTCCCACAATCATCTCTGTTGGAACCTCTCCAGATTGAGTGGATTTAGGTTAGCAGGACACTTAGCCAGTAGTCTCCTTGCACATCCGTTGTCTTGCGGGAGGAGGGAATGAGGGGGGTGTATAGTTGTCATCAGCAAACATTAGCAGTTCCCTACCTTGACCATCTGTTAGCATCCGTAGTGTTCCAAGAAGTTTGAACTGCACAGGAGGCATCTCTGACCTTAGAAGTGCCTGAATCCGTTCTGCCACACCTTCCTCCAGCATTTGAACCTTGTTAACAACTAGAAAATGGAAAAATAATATGTTGATGTGAAGCTCAGTAAATACACAAGCATCTGACATACATATGACATAACTGTTCTGAATTTTCTCTATGTGTTGCTCTTAGCAAAATATTCCACTTGTTAGAGCACTCAGAAATAGTCAGGACTACTCAACTGTTTAAGCTTTTCTTTTGAGCAAAAAACTTCCTAGAAATTGCTGATAGGGTGTTTTGGTAACTTTTGATCTCAATCGCCTGGAATGAAGTACATAAAAGAATAAAGGATAAACACAACATTGTTGTTTCTCTTCCTTTTTCTGGTTGTAATAGATTATCCATCTGCTTTCCCACTCACATGAGCAAACCTTTCCTGTGCTTGCTTGTCTTGACTGGGTTGAAGTGATTTAGATGGCCGCATTTTTTTGAGAATGAATTTTCTTTTTGCATTTGAGCTCATTTAATCCCCTGCTGTTCATACTTTGTTTCTATGCTTTCCTCTCCTAATTCTTTCACCTTTGCTCCAGTCGTTAGTGCAGTAATCTCTGGTAATAATCAGAAGCTTGTCTCTTGTCTGGAAAGAGTCCTAATGCTGCTTGACCGCGCTACCGAAAGTTGCTTTCTCCAGAGCAATTTGCTTCCTGTCTTCTGCATGTCTTTTTTTGAGGCATGACAGGACAGTGAAATAGGGAGAAACCTGTTCTGTCCCTTCCTCTGTTGGGCAGATAGAGAAGCAGACGCTTTGGTAACTTAATGTCTTGGTTTTCAGTGGCATAGACAGATTCCATTCCCTAAAACATAATGACTTTTTTCAAATTCATTTATCGCTTGTTCTTTTTTAAGGTCGTTACTTAATTTGAAGACTTCCCCTGTGCCCATTTGCAAGTGTTGGCCCATATTTAATTCATTTTTATTTTATGATTTATTTGGATTTGCATTCATTTTTTAATTTTTTTATTACCAGGTACCAGACTATATTGTTGAAAGTGATACAGTTTATATTTCTGGAAGTAATGTATTACTGTAAGGGAATGTCTTACAGCTTCCATGTTCTGATAATTTTACAAATTGATGAGGAAAAGCACAGTGTAGGAATAGCACTTAAAGTGCTGTGCATTGCCTACACACTTAGAAAGGTCTAAAATGGTTTGTATTAGACCAGACCAGATAACTAAAACAGACTGTATTGATACATTGATATTTTCTAATTCAGAGTTGAGCCTTTTAAAGTACAGCTGTAAAGAACATTAAGATCTATGGGTACTATGTGTAGCAGGCAGTGATACAGGGGTGAGGTTAGAGGTTGCAACCACATTTTTTCTAGAGTTTTAGATCTTATAATCTTTGCAAGATCAGCATGTTCATTGATTTGTTAAGGTACTCCCAAGGGATGCCCTGGGTTTGGCATTGCAAAAAGGGGGCCTTGGTGTTCACTGAAGGAGTTCTGTTGTGACTTAGAATGTGATCATCTCTCCTTGTTGTCAAGGGAAACTACATCAAAACTGCAGTCGTTCAAATGAGATTAATTGGTATCTTTGCTGCTTGTAATCATTAAATCCTATTGTACGTATTGCAGGAGTGATGTCAATGAGAACAAAGTGTGGGGCAACCCTAAGCTTATAGAAAAAAAAAATAATCCACCTTTTCATTCTAGTATATATAGTTACATTTTGCCTACTAAGCTACTCTCCTAATTTCAGGTGGATTGCTTTCCATGATTTTTCATGATTCTATGATTATCTTCTAATAGCTCTGTTAGGCCGTAACTGATGTAAGGTAGCTGGTGTGCATGATTGAAATACTGCATATTCTATTAGCACCAAAAAGCAATTTGTGATGTGAATGGTGGTAGAAAAATCTCTTCACAGAGAAATAAAATATACCTAGAAGCAGTGAGGGGCTTATGGTGTGAAATGTTTATTAAGATACTGAATAGACAGATGTGGCTGGCTATTATGATCCAGAGAGTGTGATAATACTCTAAGTCAAACTATAAATAAATTACTTGAGAGCATATCAAAAATAAGTTGAAGGAAATAGGTAAAGTTCTGAAGGGAGCTATCTGCAAGAAGAAATGAGGGTATATCAGGCTTTAAATGGAAATAGTGGAGGCAAAGTAGCAAGTAGTATATTCTGGGCTCTCACTTGTTCAAAGCAATGATTATGTATAAAACTGTTAAACCAAGCATGCTTGCTAGCTTACATAAGAAAATTGGCAGACAACTTCAAGTTCTTTTATTTTCAGAAAGTAGCGTTGGTGTCGTGCTCTTCTCTGGAGTACTATGTAACAGTGTAAGGACTGTGTTGCAGGGTGCTATAGTGTTAAATCTCTAGCAAAACATTTTTGGCCTGAATTGCACTTTTACATAGAAGCAGTAAATTTGAGATGAGAAGCAGCGCAATTTTCTGATGTCTATTAAAAAAAGATCCCAAGAGTAGAATTATAGAATAGGTTGGGTTGGAAGGAACCTTTAAAGGTCATCTAGTCCAACCCCTCTGCAATGGGCAGGGACATCTTTCATTAGATCAGGTTGCTCAGAGTCCCATCCAACCCGACCTTGATTGTTTCCAGGGATGGGACATCTGCCACCTCTCTGAGCAACCCATGCCAGTGTTTTACCACCCTCATTGGAAAAATTTCTTCCTTCTATGTAGTATAAGTCTACCTTCTTTTAGTCTAAAGCCATTACCCGTTGTCCTATTGCAGCAGACCCTACTAAAAAGTCTGTCCCCATCTTCCTTATATGCCCTTAAGTGCGTTACAAAGGCCAAATTTGCAATTAATACTGGCTTTGTAAAAGAGGAACAGATTTATGAAATCCCTACCAGCTGTGATGTGATAGCTCCACCTCATACTCTGTATTTTAAGCTTTAAACTGTGTTCTGTGTTTTTGTCTTGAACTGCTGTATGCTGTTAATACGAAAACATTTTGGCAGCTGGCAGAGATCACACTTTGTTATATTTAGACCTGTTATGTAGATGAGAAGTCCTGATTAATTATTCAAATATATATGTCTCTGCAGGGGGAAAAAAAGGTCAGTTGCCCCTCAGAATACAAAGGACTGGAATTGGTGACTTAGAATTGCACAGATCTTCATTAAATGACCCATCTTTACAAAGTATCACAGTAAGTCAATTGTTTTCAAACTCTGTACCTGGTATAGCAAGGTTTCGAAGAGCACTGAGTGCCGCATGTTGAACAGAGACGTCCCCACTCTCTACATGTTTCTCCAAAAGATCCAGAAGCTGATGTATTAGTCCCACTTGTACCATTCGTACACAGTTGCCATCTGAAGAAGCAAAACCAAGCAGGTGAGAGAGATAAGAAATACCATGATAGAAATTAATCATGTAAATTGAGAATTCAGGGAGTCTTTGCCTTGACTGTTTTTATGTCTTCATAGAATTGAGACTGTAGCTTTTGCATTGTTTTTTTACAACCTTCAGCTCTCCAGAGGTAAATGGGCATCGGCCACCTGTGAACTGATGCTGAGACATCCTCTAGTAAAGCTTAGCTTGAGAGTTTTTTACAGACAGTCACTGTCAAATTCAGAACCATATGTTCTCCAGTCCATTTCTTCCTCAATACGGCTTTATTTTCCAGCATATATGCGGTGGAATACTGGTGACATTTTCCATTTCTCCATAGGATAGCTTTAATACTACAGTTCTTCTATTCTACTGGTTTAAGAGGGTATCATGAGACCAGAGATCTTATCCAGCAATGGGGAGTCTGATTACTAGTTCCGGACTACTCTTACTCCTTGTATTCAATCAAATAATTTGTCGTTAACTAATTACTGAAAGAATCAGGCCTAGGTTTTCCTTACTTGTTTTGAGAAACCCACTTTGTGAAACAAAGTCTAATTGCATTGCACTCACACAAAGCAAGGAAAATGACTTGACCTAGAGAGTTCTGATCTGTTTAATGCTGGTGAAAGAACAGATTTGTGTGTTCCAAAGAACAACCGTTTTGCCCAGTAAATGTTGTGCAGCATTTTGTCAGTGTGTGTCTGAGAACTTGCTCTGCAGAGGTGACAGCCCTTTTGTTACCAAAGCTACTTAGCACCTTGATAGGAATGAGAAAGTGTTTTCCTAAAGAGCAGAATGAAACCCTGTGTATTACAGTCTGCATCCTTTCTGAAGGAGTTGTTCTGAAGATGCCATTTGGCAAATATTTTTCTATATTTTTTTATGCAGCTTCTTATACCTCGAGAAGCATATTCCTGACACCAGTCAAAATTTCCTTATTGCTGTGCTGTTACCATGTGAATGCTGTTTGTTAAAATGTGAAAAAATAGTGTGAATGCTATATAGGAAAATTACATCTTCACCTGGGGTAAACATTTATCTGTGGAACTATACAGCCATACAAATAAAGATTCTGGCTAAAAGTAGCTTTAGGTGCTTCTCATAGTACTAACTGCATGCCTAAGATGTATAGACCTCAAATTTTTGAGAATGTGCCACTTAAAAATGACTCTAGTAATTTAACACCTTTGCTAATTTGAACATTATTTCTACCACAAAGTAGTAGGAACTCCATCATGTCATCTTTTGAACCAGTGCCTACTACTGCTTTAATCTCCTAGCATTTTAGTTAGTAGCATATTTTTCCCCTGTTTGTTAAGTAAGAATTTGTCAAATGCTTAGAAAACGTAAGTGGATATTTTCATGAGAACTGTCAGTCTGTGAAATAGTTTGAATTCTAGTCATGCAAAAATCTTTTGATATCAATTTATGCATACATTCTCTAAAGCTGATGGTTTTGCTTGTAGTTCTTCAAATGTTCTCTTGTCTGGTCCTAACTTTGGAGATCAGGAAAATAGCCCACTCCTCTTTAGGGAATAGGTTCTCTAGGAACACACCGTCTCTTTTGGTCTGACAAAATTCTACAGGCAAAATACTTTGATCTTCATATAGACTCACCCTAATTGAACTTAATTTCTCTCCTCCCCCCACCTTTCAAACCAAAGAATGGCAGAGCATTTTTTTTTTTCCTCTTGTGTAAAGTGCAAATAGGCAGAACCCATTAGTGGTTGCCTTGCTTTCATTGTCGTAGAGCTCCAAATTGGTTCTCTCTCCTATGGATTTTTGCTTGGATAGCAGCAGAACCTTCAATTTAATGGCTCATAGTTAAAGTCTGATAGGAGCAGCCACTTTCATAGCTGCAAAAGCTGGCTGTCATCTTTTCAGTGCCTCAGAAGTCATTTGATGCTGAGATCAGATTTCCATAGGATTTTTTTTTTCCTCTTAGATTAAAGGCTGTGCATACATCAGTGGCACGTACTGGGGCCTGAAAGGGATTATTCACTTTTTCCACATGAAACATCTAATGGGGTTGTAGGGAAGATGGAGGGAGAAGAGTGAGTGACAAAGCAAGCCATTCAGCTGAATAAATTGAAGATAGCCAGTTTAAAGGTACCAAGGGCATTTCTGTAGCCTTTGTAGAACCGGGATGCACAATGGCTGATTCAGAGCAAGGTGTAGACAAGGGAGAAAGGGAGTCTAGAAAGGATGTGGGGGAGGTGGAAAGATGTGTGCGTGATGGCTTGCTTTAAAAAAAAAAACCACAAAACAAATGAGACCGGCTAGCTAAACATTCAGACAGAGGTGAGGGAATCTTTTATGATGATTAATCACATATTAATGCAGAAAGTTGAGCAATGTTGAAAAAGCTCCTTTTTGTTCATTGAGTTTGAACCCAGAACAATAGCTATCAGTGAGAAAGGACAGAAAACATGGTGGGGGTATCTTCTGCTGATTTAGCACAGTGTGCCTTCCAGGAGCCTGTTTGTAGGAGTCTCTATGTGGTTCTCTCTGCGTAGTATTAAGGCTCATTGTTTTCTGTAATAGGAGAGTGTGAAGGATGAAATGGCTTATCTTGAGACTTACTTTTCCCCCCGATGTGTCTGAGTAACCCTCCCTTCCTAGCAGTGATTTAAGACCTAAAACATCAATAACTGTATGTTTTGGGGTTTTTTTTATACGTCTGACAAATGTATTTGCTGTGAAACATTTCCAGAGGCTTCCCTCTACTAATGTGTAATTTAGGCAAAAAAAAAAAAAGGTGCAAAAGCTTGCATAGCTGACCACCCCATTTTTCACAGTTGTGTCCCTCAAACTGCTTCAGTACCATTGGTATCTGTAACTTAAGGCAATGCAAGTCTGCAGAAAAGCAAGAATCTTACTGGTTTGGGGCCAGGGACCAATGAAATCTGATAGTGTTGCTTCTCTCTCCGCTCACAAACAGTGGCTTTCTATCTCTGGAGGACAGAGAATAACCAACTTTACCATTTTGGGGGTAAAAAATCAAATCAATGATAACTTTTAAAGATTGTTATTATGGCTAATAATGTAAGACCTTTACATTTTTGGTTGTTTTGAGCCTGGGGTGGTGGGATGCAGTGAAGCTGTCCAAAATACAGCATAGGAGGCCCAACTAAACTAAGTTGCTGTTAGATCTTTAGCTGTTTTGTGGTGTTCCTGGAATCAGCTTAAAGACTTAGTGAAAAATCTAGGTCAGCAGTGTGTGTATTCTGTTCCTAAAAGATAGATGCAGAACTTACATTACAAAAAAGTTCTTACATTTCATTTGTTAATCCAAATGATTGAATTATCTGCGCAGATTTGGAATAGTGAATGAGGAAATGTGAGTAGTTCATTACCATGTGAACTTAATCTGATGATTAGCTTTAAATTTAAGACTGACTCCTAGGCCAGCTTTGAACTGACAGCCACAGGTACAGCTACAATGCCCTGAAGTTCCCGTGCTTCCATTTGTTCTGTGCAGGAGCAGTCACAGTGCTCTTAGGTGATATGGAATCATGGAATGTGCTTGAAGGGAAGAGTGGCAGAGTGAGCACTAGGCTCCTAGAAGAAGTGTGGTGTCTTAGAAGAATTCCCCTAAGGGTTAAGAAACAGGTTGCAGGTGCGTCCCTGTTAAGGAAATGAAAGTGACAGCACAGATGGCAACTCCTCTGCTAAGGGGACTTTTTGATGTTGTTTCTTTATATATCTGGACTGTCAGTATTCCCAGTTTTACCTCCAAGAAGCAGAGAGACAATGAGATCTGATGCAGCCTTCACAATGCATGTATCTTCAGCTTGTGAGCTACCCTGGAGCCTCAGCAGGATCTCGGACAGCACCTCTTGGATGCCCGCTTCCACCAACTGCACTTTCAGAGCATCTGTAGAGATCACAGTAAAAGCACACCAAAAGATTCTTGGATTGCTGTTGAATCCCTGAACTTTAGCCAGACTTTTTTCAGATACAGTCCCTTTTTTGGTTTTGTTTGTAGCAGACACGCTGGTGCGAAGAGGACACCAAGGCAGAACAAGCCAATTTTTGGCATTGATCTTTGACATTTCTTGTGTTGCCAGTCATGAATTTCCATGTCTTTAAAAACCTGTATCAGGTGTCTAGATTTTTTTAGCAGATTCCTGTCGGTGCTTGTTACACTGCTTAGAGTAGACATCTTCTATGATGTTTGATTGTCATTTTTTTATAAAATACAATATGTCTACTCTGCTTTCCTGTTACACACAATGGAGAATATGAGTTTGAATCTATCTTATGCATCCACTGAAATAGTAAATAGTGGAATGCTACTGTCTCTCTCCTTTCTCTGTTGCCTCACCTATTACGCTTCAAAATATGGCACAGGCCAGGATTTTGTATGTTCTTGTGGCTTATTTCCACTGAAGGGATTGCTGGTTCCATTAGTAGAAACCCATGGCAAACTCTAAACCCGGAGCGTTAAGCTAAGTATCAATACACCATCTCCCCTCATTCTCCCAAGCCTTACCGTTTTCTGCAAGTGCTTGAAGGACCTCAAAGACAATTTCTAACCTCTCATGGTTCTCTGCTCTTCTCAGTTGTTTCACCAGCTGTTCAGCAACCTTTGTCTTGCTTAGAGCTTCCTTAGCTATATCTGTGTATAAGATAAGTCAGGATTTGGAACCTTATTGTTTTTTTTTTAACCTGCTTAAATGTTAAATGTATATCCCTATAATCTGAAGTGATTAGACACTACTTTGTTTTTTAAATGCTTTTTCTTCTTTTGGTAGATGTTTCTGTCCCTTTGGACAGCACCAAGATAGCAAAACTCTATCCGTTCTCCTCTCAGTTCTTTCTTTAACACTCTTTTTGTGTATTTCCTGTAGCTATGACCTTATAATAGCTGCCAAATTAATCCTGGCTTAATTCCACTGACTCCTATAAATCATCTGTAGTATGATTATTTAATATATCAAAGTGGCACATCCCAGTTTGCTGCAGTTGTATATTTTCTGCCTTGATTAGATGGTTCTAGTCTTGCTGGGATCCTAAACATCTCCAAGATGTATGTTAACAAAGATAATTTTTTTTTTTTAAAGCTTGTTGATGTCTTACAGAACACATTTGAATAGAATATGGTATTGAGTAATATAGGAGATCTGGAAAGGGCAGACCTCACTAGAGGATGATTTAACAGTGTGATACAGTACCCCCTTCCCTGCCTCTCCAGCTAACTGCAAGAAGCAGTAGACCAAATTGTAGTCAGACCATACACAAAGTGTGGTAATCATTTTATAGTTAGTCTTTTGCTTCTATCGCTACCTATAACTTGTGTAAAGTAGGGCAGTTGTATTTTAAATTAAATTAAATTTAAACCCAAACCAACCAAACAAACCAAAATCAAAACCCCACCCCACCCCCAATAACCCAAGAAAAACCCTCACAAAAAAAACCCACCAAAACAAACCACCACAAACATTGGTGTTCTGCATGTACACAGAAGGGAAGTGATGACATGAAAGGGATATTTTGCTCCACGTTACAGAAACATTTACTTACCGAGTTCTGCAAGGTTGCATAAGGCCAATAGATCAACGTGGATAAGTGGTTCACTCTCTGCATAATCAGTTAATATTCGGACTAGTGATGTGATTACTCCTACCTTCACCAGCTCTTCCTGAAGATTCCCTGGTAATAGTAAGCATAGAAGTCGAAGGTGATTAAACAGGGACCAACTGAGATGCTTTGCAGCAAGATAATCTGGTTCTTTCTCACACTGTTAGACTTGGTGCAGCTTTTGTGCTGGGTTCGGGCTATTTGCATGTGTTTGGGCAGTGCAGGTTCAGGAGAGTTTTGCTGAACCTCCTGGCTCTACTTTGACTTGAGGAATTAAGCCACTGTAAAAAGATAGAATAACTACATGAGCATCTCTACTACTAGTGCAGCTTCTAATGTGAATTCTGGTGGACTGTATCTCCTGGTATGTGTCTGAAATGAGTGAGGAATAGCCAACTATTTGGCTTATTTCTCTCAGGGAATGGGAATCTGAGCCTTATCATACGGCTTCTTTTGTTCTGAAGGGCAGGTAGATGGAAGGGACTGGAAACCTAAGATAAAGTGTAGTCTACTGGCAACTGTGCTTTCAGGGATCAACAGTGTTCTGACTCATATAGCAAATGTCCATATACCTGCTTTTTGTATGTTAGAATAACGATTGTTTAGTTGGTTTTTTTTTGGAAAAATTCTTTGTAAAATAATCTTTACCAATATTTGGACTATTATAAGATATCACTGAGACACAGACTGCTTTAAAGTTTATCTAGGGGAATCACCGTCTTCCAGTTTTCTGAATGTTAGTTGCTCGGCATGTAGGGATTCTTGGAGTGCTTGAATTCAAGGTGTCTTTGGAATTGTTGTACGCTGAGTAAGGTTCTCAAGCAGGTGTAAGTTTGTGTGGTTTAAGGGAAGTTGGCAAAGTACAGTTAGTAAAAATTAATTTGGTACTGGTTCTAGTATACTAACTACCTGCAGTTGTCTCCATCCACATGTAGAATTGCTGAGGAAAACACTGATAACTGTTTTCTTTCTTTTTGTAGGTTGTCTTGTAATGAATGAAAGCTTAATATCTAAAATTATTTTGAGAATCTCAACAGTTGTGAAATACAAGTGATGGTTGCTTAACAGTACAGTGACACTGCTTTTACAGTGGTGCCTCGCTTAGAGCGAGGCTGCAACTTGGATGACAGCATGTATGACAGACACCAGGAAGTATCTGGGTGCTATTTGAATATATATTGTATATATAACTGTAATTCAATCAGGGAATCATTGAAATTACTTTTTCTATGATGTATTTATTGCTGTGTTAGTAATAGAAATTATTAAAGCGCGTGTCTTTCAGTCACAGTCATCTTGTCAAACCTGTGCTGGGCCGTGTTCTGAGAGGAGCAAAGCAGGTTTGCAGTATGGCCACATGCTGTAGTGATGCTGGTGTACAGCAGTTGTATGAGCCTTGTGTGTAATCGTATGGGGAAGGTTTCTTTGAACTATTATGTGACATTCCTTGGCAAATACATCTAATTTGCAGGGGGGTAGTAGCATCTATACCAGGTACCTATCATGCTTGGCTTTCATAGATTTCTAGATAAAGTTGCACAGGTTCACACTGAAAAGACAAGAGGAGGTAGGTTGAAGGCAGAAGGAAATGGATAGAAGATACTGGGTGAAAACTTCCATATTACGTCCCATATGCAATAAATACTTAATTTGTGAGACCAGCAGGCAAGCTAGTGTCCTGGCTTTATGGAAGAATCTGGAGCACAAAGATCTCCTGTGTGCAAGGATAGGAGATCTTGCATAGATAGGTATCTAAGTGTTTTTTATTTTTTAGAGTAAGTTTTTTCTGACTCACTTTTTAAATATGTGCTTTGTTTTATAGATGCTTTGTTTTATAGATTACTACTTTAGAAGGTGGCAAAGCCATTCAATATTTGAGCCCAAAGCAGTTCTGCAAAATTGATTAAGATACATATGAGGCTTTGCTACTCTTGTAGTTGCAGTTCTAACTAAGATGTGTCACCTTGAAGTCAAAAATATAGCAGGGAACCCAGAGTTTAGGAGGTATTTGGGATGCATTCAGCCTGGTGTCTGTGAGCCATGTGAACTTTATATCTAAGTGGAGACTGAAGTGCATTGTGTGCTCAGGCATGATAAAAAAAAAAATAAATATTATGAGTTACAGGTTACAAAAGAATGCCTTACAGCTAGGGAAAATAGGATTCCCTCAAGTCAATACTTACGATTATCATAGCAGATACGGCCAATAGCCCTCCCAGCATGAAGCAACATTTCTTGGTCTGTGCTTTCCAGCAAAGGTATCAAAGTTGGAACTAAACCTGCTTCAATACATGGCTTCTTCATTTCCTCTGTGTAGGTAAAGGAGAGGGACTTGTGATTTGGGGTTTTTCTGCCATGTTGAAATAAAAGAGTTGCAACTGCAAAACCAGTAGCTGGTAGCCATGAAACAAAACAAAAGAGTGGAAACATATGGCTAATGTGTTATAATATGCCTTGGAGTAACACTTTAGTACAACGTACCATTCTTGGCTATCTCTGAAAGCACCTGGGCTGCTTTCACTGCGCATCGTGGATTGCCCTTCAGGATTTTTGCCAAAGTGAGGAAGATCCCACTCTCTCTAAGTAGGCTGAAGGATCTCTGCTCTGTAATGATAAGAGTGTTAACAAATGTGCAGTAGGTGTGCAACTGTTTATTTACATGTTGCTTTGTTTCCTAGAGTTCTGAGTGGAGATCTGTGGGATCCAAGGTTCTGATTTAACAAGGTACTTAAAGGCTATCTCTGCCTTAAATATATAGGAACAGTCATCTGCTTCAATTGCAAAAAGTGTAGTGCCAGCTGCATGCTGAATTGAAAGCAAAGCAAAGCGAAAAGCAGTTTCATCTTCTCTGGCTGTAAAAGGATGCTTGCATAAGGCATGGGAAGTCAGGGATTAAGATTCTATTCCCGAGCTATGGCCTAGCAATTAACTTTGTAGGTAGGCACAGCATCTTTTATTAGACTAACAATTAGAACAGTCAATTCCCTTAGCCCTTTTTCATCAAAAACTAATGGCTAATTGTTCTTAAGGTAGTAAGTCATTGTCTGCCAGGAGATTCAAATAAATACAGATTTATGTCATTTTGGGAGAGTGTGCAGAGACCTTTAAGGACTTCCTTATAAGGAGACTAAGAACTACTTTTGAAATTCCTGACCTGATAGGGGCACCCCAATTTAATCCTAGGAGTTTGTTTTATAGTAAACAATATTAAACATGGAATTTCTCTGCAGCTTCAGGTGCTTTAGTGCCCAGTAGCTTTATCTGGTCACAGGCAGATTTGTGAGTACACAAAGAGAAAGGAAAACAACAAAACAGGCTGAGGACAGCTATAGTTCCAGCAGCAATCACTTCTTATACTATAGATTATCACAATAAACTAAAACCTCCAGTGAATGCTTTTGGATTGTGCAAATGGTTAAAAAGTGATCTGGAGTGATACTTAGCTATCTTCAGTAAGAGCCAGGAGAATCCCATTCAGACTTTCAAGGATCTGATCTTCAGCTTCTGTGTGATCTCCACAGACCCCAAGGTACTCCAGGTGCTGACTCAGGGTTTCTAAACAGAATGGGATGGAAAACTGTGGTGAGACAGTATGGAAAACATCTTGAGTTCTTTCTCATATTTCTTTTTGGTAACAGTGGCTGACCGTAAGATCATCTCCTGAAGGGTCCAGATCTAAATATAGGAATAATTAGAGAACCCAAATCAAGCCTGTCATTTCTAACTACCTTTTTACCATAAAGATAGTAGTTGCAGTTCAACTAGCTGTATATCAACTCTGATAGTGGCCAGTAGCAGGCACTGACAGAATGCAAGCATGAAACAGATACAGTAGAATCATAGAATGGTTCCAACCCCCCTGCCATGGGCAGGGACACTTCCCACCAGAACAGGTTGCTCACAGCCCCATCCAGCCTGGCCTTGAACACTTCCAGGGAAGTGTAATATACTTCTCCCTTATTTTCTGGAAACCTTGGCCTGTAAAAACATACCTAGTATTTACATCAATGTATTTAATACATTTGGATGGAACTTTATTCCATGAATTTGTTTAATTACCTATGTAAGATAATTCATACTTTTCATCTCCACAGCACACTGTGACATTAAGTTCCACAGTTTCACTGTTATAAGAGGAAGATGCTTCCCTTTGTTTTAAATTACCTACCAAAAAGATCAAGGCTAATGGCCTTTGAGTTTCTGTATTAAAAGAAAGGAATGATCCTTCACTACGTGCTTTTACCATGCTCGTCACGATTACAGGGATTTTACTATATCCCTTTTTTGTAATTCTTCTGCCAATTCATTTAATATTTCCTCTCCAGAAGCTTTGATAACTTGCCTCAATCTTTTTCCAGTTCACTTTTGTTCTTTTAAGTGAGGAGCTAGAATTTGAAAATGTTAAGATATAGGTGGACTTGGATTAAAACAAAGATTGTAATGTTTTGTTTTCTATTCTTTTAATCCTTTGTTTATTTGAGGATATTTTCTGCAGCTATTCAAAATGACTCCTCTTCTGGGCAGAGGGAGTTAATTTAGACACCCCCATTATTCATAATTAGGCCATCTTTTCCCCATGTATGTTGTTCTGCATCTACAGACGCTGAACTTGATGTGCCTCTTTATCCCAGTCACACGGGATGATAAAATTTTTCTGCAACTCTCTGCGGTCAGTTTTAATTTTGAGTACTCCAAATAATCCCAAACCTCTTTACATTCTGCTATTTCTAGATTGATTGTGAATATATTGAGTGACACAGGTTCCAGTAAAGGTAACCTCTAATAATTATGGCTCTTTATTGTGAAAGCAGTCTTTATTCTGCCCTTCAGACTTCAGAAGATAACCTTCTCTCATATCCCAAGATAGCCTAGACGATAAACCTTATTGAAAGGTTTGTAGAAATCGAAATGCATTGTTAACAGTATCTCCTTTATTCGCCTTCTTGCCAGCTCCTTAAAAACATGGTTGGAGAGGCTGAATGTTATTTGTCTCTACAGAAGTCTCATACTTGTGTTTAGCAATTTTAGTTTAGTAATTCTGTGCATTATTGTAATCCTACAATTTACCTGTGCAGAGATCAGATTTCTGTACTTTAATGTCTTGCATTCCTTGTGACTGTTCTTGTAAACTCACACCACTCCTTTTCCACACTGTTAATCCAGTAGTTGATTTAAATGGTATTCTGCATGTTAATGACCTAACAATTCATTTTGTTAAATTCTGTATAAACTCTGGGGAATAACATCCAGTCCTGACAACGGGTTACCATTTATTGTATTGATTTGTTCTAAATCAATCTTCTGCCCTTTCAATCTGAAGGTTCCTCCATCTACTTCCTGAAAACAAAAAGACCTGAAGTGGTTGAAATGACTGTAAGAAATAATGCTGGAACACAGATGGCTGAATGGGCTAATTTATAGTAGAATAAAATGTAAGGTGTTAACAGAACTGTAGTAAAATAGCACTTCTACTTCACAAACTCTTTCATTGAGAAAGATGAGTCATGTGTATTGGCCTAGAAATTCGTCAACTAAGGATTAATAATGCCTCCTTTATTTTGTTGTTTGATGGATTCACTATTTTATTTTTCCTTAATGTGTCCCTTAGTTAATGGGAGACTTTTTTTTTTAAATTAGAATGCATTAGTTTAGTGCATACACGAATTTACTTCAGGGGAATCAGAAGTGTCTTGAGTTCTTTTGAAGAGAGGATAATAAAGGGGGAGAAGAGGGGGAAAGTAGAACATCAGGCTGTTACTGTCCTTGGAGAAGAAAAATTCTTTGGCTTAAAAAATTAAACGCAATTGCTTAAGAACAGAGACAATTTTGGTTTTGTGCTTTAAATGAGATGCCATCTTTAGAAAAATGGCTGGAATCATCAGGTTAGAAATCTATATGGGGAAACATCAATATTTTTTATTCTGAATAGGAAACTGAGGCTGTTATATATTGATGTCTCTTTGAAAGCCTTTGTAAGGTGTAACTATGGCCTCTTCAAAATTGTATGCTAAGGGCAACACAGGCATAAAGTTGATAGGAGATCAATGTTTTTTTAAAAAAATAGATGACTTTTGGATTTGTTGCCTTCTTTATTAATGGAAACAGGCTGAAAACTCCTGGAATAGAGAGATGAATGACAGGGATGATTTCCTTTCACCTGCGTAAAAGAGTTGACATTAATCACCATTTTCCATTTCTGTCTGGTTCTCCTGCCACAATTTACTGAATAAATGATTTTGTATGGATGAATTACATGTAGAATGCAGTTTTCTTACCAAAAAAAATTTAAAAAAAATCACCTGAATAATCTGACAGTTGAGTCAGCTTTGATTTTAAACTGGATCTAGTGGGAGTGGGCAGAAGGCTACAACTGCTGATAAAGCAGCATGAAATAAATTAGGAGTCTGTGAGAATGAACTCAATAACTTCATCCTTATCAAGATCCAAAATGTGTTGGCATGAGGTAATGCATTTAATTTCTAGTACTCTGTCCTCTAATTAGAGCAATAGTCATATTTGCAACTACATTTCTGATACAGTTAGGATATATAGAAAGATGAAAAGGTGACTGGATCTCTTCAAGTTGGAGGAGGCTGTTTTACATGTAGCAGGGATTAGTCTACATTACTGGTCACTCATTAGGTTGGTAGGGTGGTAGTTAGAAATCCAGGTGCCTTGTTATTTCTCCAGGGAATAGATCAGTAGAATAACACCATATGCGTGATGACAACGTCCTTGAAAAAATATCCCTCTGTTCCAGTCTGTAGTGTTGTGAAAATAGAACTAAAAGCAGCAGAATTGACCAAGTAGCTGACTAAAGAGCTATTTTTATAAGTCTTGCAGAAGGCAGTAGTTAACTGTAACAGTTTTAAAATAATGAATGTTTTTTCTCAGATGCTCAGAATTTTATCGTGTTGTATGTTATTTATAAAAACGTGATTAGTCAACATAGGGCCGATTCCTCGATACTCATTGTCTTTAAGTCCATGTCTGAAGTGGAATTGAAGCAGACACTGTAAGACACAGTTATTTTTGTGGAGAGGCCATAATAACAGCACACATACAGATTGTCACTAAAATTGGCCAGAAAAGGGTATTTCTGTTTTGTGGAAAATTCTGGGTTGTTGACACGTCGTCTCATCCGGTGCTGGAACGGAATTTCACCAGTTGACATGGTGGAACTTCAGGCAAAACAGAACGATTTGTTTCGGGTTTTTTTTTGCAAACGTGGTCCTTCCCCAGCCGGGGGCTGCCTGACGTGGTGGCCTCCTGCCCGGCCGGCTGGTAGGCAAGCTGGAAAGAAGCCAGCCAGGCCAGCCAGCTGGTCGGGCAGCAGGGAGTGCCTGCCCATCTGGCTTCTGAGGAGGGTTTTAGCAGAATAAACATGTTCTCAAGGAATACTTTTTGTTCTCTTGAATCAGCATTTTTATCAGAATATTGTTGATCGGCTTTAATAAATCACTGTAGAAGCAGGGGAAACGGACTTGAGCTCTGGTCTGGAAAGCTCTAATCGTGCTTTCTCACTGATTACCTGCGGGCTCTCAATTTAGAAATCTCTGGAGACTGAAACGCAAAAAGCTTTTTTCCTGAGCTTGAAGGGCTAGATTATTAATTCACACATTATACATGCTGTGTATAAGCTACTGGGTAGAAGCATAGGAAGCAGACTTCTGCTGTGGGAGTTGGTTTTTGATCATCCTAATGAGAGCAGAAACAATAATGCAGAAAACGTGCTGCACCATGGAGATTTCATCTGCCTTCTGCAGTGGGGAAAGAGCCATGAGGTGTGAGCTCTTTGGTTCCCTTGGACCATTGCTGAGTCAATTACCAGCACAGGTTTTGACCTATAAAGCCCTCAAGGAGTGAGACAGAAGAAATCCCACACTTGTCTCTTTTTTTTCAGTGACAGATTATGCCTCTGCTAAAATGGCAATGCCTTATCTGATTGATTTATTTTTTTCCTCATTTTCTAGCCTTTCACATGTGTTGGAACTATTTTCTATTTTTTTCTTGAGAAATATGGACCCTATCTTACAATACCAAATGCTACCTTATGGCATCATTTATTACTGTTTGGATCCTGAGCAGTGTGAAGTCAGTATGATCCGATTTGAGGGCTTTGAAACAACTTACTCCAGTCAAATCCCTAGCCTTGTGTGTCTACTGCTGCCTCTTCCTTCAGTAATTTCCTGTACTAAATTTATTCTTCTGCTGCTTACCTCTACTATACTTTAGAAGATTCTTCCATGGACTTTGATTATGATTATTATTATTCAAAGCTGAAAAACAAGTTAATGTGTGTTTCCAGAACATGAAGATGTGGTAATTGTTTACGGTAGAGGTCCATTCAGCTCAGGTAATAAGTGATGAAAGAACATTAAAAGACAGTAGGTATCCATTCCCTGGTATACTTTCTCAACTTTTAGTAATCAACTCTGTAGGGATTTTCTTTGCTGGAAGCTTTGTCTTGTTTAATTGCACTTGAATTCATGAAAGTATTTATTTTATACTTGTTTGTAATTTAGCTTCCAGAACACAGACTGGTGATGAGTTCCACAAAGTAATTTTGGATTGAGAGAGAAAATAACTCATTCTTGTTTTCTCTTTTTGAAATCTAGCCTTCTCTTTGCTCTGGTTTTCTGAAAATTTACTGTATCACCAGGGCAGGGAACACAATTCTCTATTAAACACATGTGTAGCAGATGAGGGGTAAGAGTCCATGTTGATAAACTGCTAGAGTTCTGCAGGTCAAGAGTAGCTGGAAGGCACAAGAAGAGTCCTGTCTAATAAAAAAAAAAAAAAAAGTTGACCTGCAATCTTATTCATTTGTCTGTTTGCAAAAT
Source organism: Tringa tobata (assembly GCA_033628505.1). Taxonomy (NCBI): domain Eukaryota; kingdom Metazoa; phylum Chordata; class Aves; order Charadriiformes; family Scolopacidae; genus Tringa; species Tringa tobata. The sequence continues at coordinate 7,411,081 of JAHREE010000128.1, read as the reverse complement.
CACGTAGCTGTGACTGGGGCAGCTGTACAATTACAGCAGTTTTGCTGCTAACCAAGGGAAGCAAAAGCTGCTTCTTTGGGCTTTGGTGGCCCTATCGGGGAAGGGAGGAGAAAGGTACAATTCAATTTGAGGGAAGGTTTTTGAATTTGTGCAGTGGTAAATTATTATGTTCCATCTCTAGAAAGGCATGCAACTGTCTTGGGACTGGGCTGACTTATTTTCTTTCCAATAGAACTATCTTATCTTGGTGCATGCAGTAAAATATTGGAGGAACAGATCCTCCATCTCTTCAGACTTTCAAACCCATGGCAAGAAAATTGTCCTATAAATCAGATAAGATATTATCTATGTCTCCATGAAAAGCCACTTACAGCCATGTTAAAAGATATGTTTTGTGTCTTTGTCACTGCACTCAAGGGTGATGAGATGTAGGAGAAAAATCATTAGATTAAAAAGGAGCTCGGGAGAGAATTTAAAACCAATATCCTAAGGATGACAGGGATATAATTATGAACAACTCCTCACCTGACTTATTTTTACTGTTGTTTCTCTATAAAGTGTTTTAGATTACTCATGTCTATTCTGTAGCCCTAAAGAATTAAAAATAAAAGTAAATTTTGAGGATTCCTTTGACTAAGGTTTTTAAACTTTTTCTGCATGGAAGTTACTTGACAGAAAATATCTGTGGACAAAAAATGAATTCTGCTTTGTGGACCAATTTGCTTGGTTAAAATTGGGAGAGGGGGAGTGAAACATTTTTGAAAGCCTGAGACAGCATTTTATTTGCAGTTCTCTTGGTGGATGTTCACTGGAATGTCCTTGGTTTAACTAAGCTGAACTGAGCTTATGGCTTGATCCAGTATATATAGCAGCATGGGGTTGAAATCCAAGGCATTGTTTGGAATGGCAACCAATACTACTCTAAATTTATTCAGCCTGGGCAGTCCTGTAGTTTATGATCATATGGGCATATATAGCATTTGTATTGTTCTTGCCCCTGCATCCCTCATCGTCTCGCTTCAAGGAGGAAAGGAGTAGGAATGGATGGCTAGTTATAGTCCTAGAAGGCTGGAGCTATGCCGTTATCTGGTATCTCCTTCTGCCCACTCTCAGAATCTGGAAACAACCATGTTTTCCCCAATATTCTTTTCTCCTGATGTAGTCTATTGGTAAATGCTCTCAATGTTAATGGCCAAATACGCACAGTTTCTAAGTGTGCTTTAAAAATACCCATTGCCAAGAACTGGAAAAAAGAGGAAAGCCCCCTGTGTTGTCCACAAAAACTAGCTTTTGTCTATTACTTTTGCACCCTTTCTGAATTGCACTGAGCCATCCTGAACTCTTCAGAGCATTGTTCAGTGCTTCTGATCCTGTGGGATGCACTTTTGAACATTTTACTACTCAAAGAACATGAGAGTGCAGTGGTTTTTAAGGAGATTTTTACTGTTTAGCCTGAGCTTTAAGTTGAAAGGATGATGAAAACAGGAGTTTAAGCCTGACTGGCTAGTACTTACATTAATGTTCTCTATTAATCGCAAGGATTTAAAAATCTTTCTATAATCCCCATCTAAAATTCTCTTAATTGTCATAGATCAGCTAGAACAGCCACAAATACTTTCTTTGACATGGTGTCATGCGTGGCATAAGGGCGCTTTTTCAAAAAATGGTTAAAAATGAGGTAAAGAATAATAGGAACCACCTACCACTAGAGTAGAAAAAGATATAGAATACAAATGGGTCAGCATGTGGTTGCCGTGGCTGGATACTGAGTGAATTTTTAATGCCTGAACAGCAACTATTAGACAGAAGAGAATTGCAAGGGGGTGGGGAGCAGAGAGTATTAGAGGGAGTTTACGGTGGTGTCGGTATGTCTACAATATGTGCATCAGCTGGTCTTGGGCTATTCCTTACTCTCTCGGCTGTTGATCAGCACCACTCAGCCTTTATTCCTACCATTCCTCAGTTGTTTGGCCTGCAGTTTGTCCAGAAAGCTTAGTTCTCCTTTGGCCTTTGATGCCAGGCTTGTTTCCAGGCGTATTCAGAGCGGGCATCGGAGAACAGATGGGTGAAAGAGTGGTTTGCTTCTGAGCAAGAGTTTTACTAATGATATGACTGCCCTGAGTGGTGAAAGACAGCTTCGTTACATGGCTGAGACATTTAAAAAGAAAAGAGTGGGCTGGTGCAGGAATGGATTTTTAATCAATAACGTGTATCCTTTGAGAAGCTGTGCATAGTTTTAACTTGAGCAAAATGTGAGTGAAGAACTTGAAAACATAAGCAGTGAAAGGAGATGTAGAAATGTTGCATTATTTGGGTGGGAATTACGTGGTTGAAGCTTAGAGTTTCACAGTGCAATGCTTGAAGTACAAAGCTGTAAGCTGCATGAATAAAGACTTTTTTCTTTGTTAATAGTAAGAGACTTGGCAATGGTCTGCCTGGTCAGGAGATGGCGCTTGCAGAAAACTAGTAGAGAAATTCAGACTCAGAGGAAGAGACCCTGGTGAAAGGTGATAACCTTATTCCTTGTGGTAACACAAATTGATACACTCTTGCTGGTGAGGAAAACAGCAATTGATTGTGAAATGGAGAATGATTAGGTGGAGGAAAATAACTTTTGGGGGGGGGGGCAGATTTATTCTTGGATAATTGAATTCTACCTGGGAGGAATACAGGAAAGAGTGTGTGTATGTGTGGAAAGCTAGGAGTAGAAAGCTAGGAGTAGAAAGCAGATATTACTGTCCTGTGGCTGATGCTGTGCTCTGTGGAGTCAACAGGAAAACTGGCTGCAGAACTCTGACTGAAAACAGATAAGAAGAAAAACATGATTATCCTAGGATAACCTAAAACAGGTCAGTGAGATAAGTCAGAAGAAAGCCAGCCAAGTGCAGTCAGGAAGAACATATGTGCTGAAGCGATGACCCATAGCATTAAAAGCTGCTTAATCTTATTCTGCTAGACTTGTTTCTTTTTTGAGGGATGGAGAATAGGAATAAAACACTTTAGTGTAAAGGAATCGCTATTGTAAACTTGTGTACGAATATGTGCCTTTTTTTACGTGCCTGCTAATTTAAATGTGACACTTAGTGCTTAAGGAATTATGGAAGGTCTGTTTGACGTAGGCCAGCTTCATAGGCTAATGCTGACCCTGAGTTCCCAGATGCTCTAATTCCTTACTCAAAGTAAGGGGAACACCAGTTTTCAGGTTTGGAAGTCAGACTTGCAGGAATAGCAACAAATGTACTGTGCTCAAAGGCAATGAGTAATGCACTTAAAAAATTAATTACTTTCTCCACGAAGAGCTATTTGTGTTTGGGTCATAGTTTCAAGTTTTTCTTTGTAAACAAGAGGTCAGGGAACTTGCTGGTTTAAATCAAAGTTCAGCTTTTTCCATAGTAGTTTAGTTCCAAGAGGTGTTGATTTGATCAAGTGTCGTGAAACACAGGGGTAAACTGTCAGAGCTGGCAAAGCTACATGCTGACTACAACACTGTGAGCAGATAAGTAACGGGACAAATTGTGACAGCTGGGTATAAACTGACTTCATTTATGGAAATGAATTAAATCCCTCTGTCTTCCTTGTTCACTAGAGATCTCGTTTTCTGCATTTGTTATGAGTGATGTTGGTCTCTAAAGGCTACCTTTGATCACACAGTTAATACACATCTTAAGTAGGTTATCTTTTATATGGTGGGCCTGCTATTTGCTTGCATTCTGTAGTTTTGCAGCACAAAGTAAATTAAAGGAACCCTTGCCTTTCGTCATTATGTGTGTTTGGGAAGTAGGCCATAGTCTCAGCCAAATAGTATTCAGTCTAATTTCCCTGGTTCCCTAAATTTAGCTTGAAGAGCTGTCAGTGGAGGAAAAACCAATTAGACTCCATAGCAGGGAAAACACTAATTTCCTTTGGCTGACAACTCCTACAAGGGTTTTTTTCAGCCAAGTAAAAGAACAGCTGTGAAAAAATAGGCCTTAGCGCTGATATCAAAGCATCAGCCTAGTCCTTAACTATTGCTGCTAAACAGTCTGTTGGGAGCGTAGGTGGATGTTAGAGACTATAGACAGTGACAATAAAGCTGGTGGTGTCCAGACCCCAGCATGTCTTGTCATAAGAAAAGATGTTGGCGGGTGTTGGAGGGAGAGTGCAGATTGTTAGGCTGGATAGCTAGGAAGATATGCCATCCTTGACCTCCGGCTGTCTGCTGCCTTTGCATGTAATCCGGTTCTCCACAGGGACCGGTTGCAAAGCCAGCTGGTTGGCTCTAGGTGTTTTGGTTGGTGTATAGGTGTTCCTGGAGCATGGCAATGCCCAGCTGAAGCCAGAATGTGTGTCTGCATTGAAGAGAGCATCACCAGGTAGAGTCAAACTGCACTGGGAAACCCATCCATGTGGCATGGCTGATGGAGCAAGGAGGCCCCATTGGGAAGCCCAGTAGTGTGGGAGCTGCATGGACAGGTGACAAATAATGAGCCAAATGCAATTATTGGCCTATTACACTTAGGATCCACCTAAATATGCACAGCACAAAGATTCCACAGTCTAGAGTAAGACTCCTGAACTTCCAGGGTTTAATTAATGATTGTTGTCTGTGCAAGGAAACTCATAGGCCTGAGTATTTGTCTGTTCCATTTGTGTGTGACAAATGCTGTTTGAAGCAGGTGTATCATGTAGATTTAGGAGGCTATAGTACAAAGCTATGTTATCAGACTTGAAAGGATATTCCTTTCTCCTTTGTGTCTCTGGTACAATGCCAAAAAAAAAAAAAAGAAGTCTATTTCTATAATTTTCGAAAGGACAGAGCTTTTGTTGGCAACTCATCCTCTACCTACAGCTGTCTTGTCCTTGCTAGTTCCTTGTATAACTCCACCTAAGATCTGGAAAAAGCCATTGGGAGAGGAGGATCTTGTCTCTGTGCTCTTGAGTAAGTTAAGGGTGTCACATGAGCTACGGCGTAATTAGTGAGGTTCCTTATTAATCTCAGAGGTTTCCAGATAAAGCAGATTATAGTGGGAAATAGTGTAAATTCTGGCAGTTTTTTTGTGGGTCCTGTCTGAATCTTTCGTAGTGTTTTGTATTATAGTGGCAAGCTGAACATAAGTGTTTGACCCATTTTATAACTTCATGTGGATGTGAAGAAGATCCTTGGAAGATAGCCTTGAAGTTTGTTGCATAATGGATGTGCTAGGATTTTTCTTTCCTAGTTGTGGGGGGGTGTTTGGTTATTTTTATGTGGTATAAAATACCTCATACTGAAAAAAGGATCATTCTGAGGTCTGACACACATTTTAAATATTATGGCCTTATAACACCTGTCAGTGCTTAATACAAGTAACATGTTGCTGTAATATATGACCTATATTTTAGAGCTCTGCTCCCTAACCAGGGTTTCCCAGCAGAATCTCTTTATTGGTACATTACTTTATATATAAAGTGTTACTTCCGTGCTTGTTCCCAGTGGAGTGAGAATGATCAGATTTTAGAGGTATGTAGATGAGTACAGGTGTCCTAACACTTTTGAAAATTCAGTTTGGGTTTGGTGCGTTGTTTTTTTTTTTTTTTTTGTTTTAACTTAATTGTGTTGACCTAGTGTTATCTGTGCTGTATGAATGTGTTTGAGCTCTGCTGCACAACTGTGTTGGCATTGCCTGGGTGTTGAAGGATGGGCACACAGGGAGGACTGGAATGCAACCCAAGTTCTGCAGAGGACTTGCTTCTGCGACCTCCCAGTAGCTGTTCTCTGCTGCCAATGTAAGAGGGTGATTATATCAAACAGTACTGCTTGAAAGGGAGCAGGCTTATGCAGATTGACATCTTGAGAAAACCCTGATTGTATTAATGAAGTAAATTCAATAAAGCAGTTAGCACACATTCAGTTGTAAAGCATTTTAGACAGAGTTCATGTCTACAATCACTCCAGCCTGTGCAAGGCAACATGAATAACTTCTATCTTGGGTATCTTTCCCTGGGCTGAATGTTGCAATACGGTTTTCATGTGCAAACTTATGTTTACATAATGCTATACAAGCTTTTTTGAGATTACTTAGAACTATCCGCTCCAAAAGTCTGTGCAAATTCTCTCTCTTCTATTAGCCTGGAAGAAAGGTTTCCAATCATTAGAAATTATCTAAGTCAGTTTCTTAATATCAAAACTTATATCAAAAATATATGGGAGGGGATTTGGAGAAAGAAAAAAAGGAAATATTTAATAAAGCAGGGGAAGGAAGTGTCTATGAACACGTCATAAGATTCTTTTGCAGGTGTTTTTTTTTCAGATTGTGGGTGACCTTGTGATGCAAACAAATGTTAGAAACAAAGGAAAGATGGAAACACAGATAGTGAAGTGCTACTGGGTGTGGGCCTTCAACAACTGTCTTGCCTCAAGTGCAAGAGCTTTGTTTCACAAAGAACACCTAGCTGAAAGGATGCTGAGAAACTTTGAGGGGACTTTTGAGGGGAAACTGTTTGGGACTGTCTCCCCTTTTTCAGCCCATACGGGTCCGGATAACTGTATTGACTTCGGTGCAGTCTAGATTCTAATTCTACAGAACAAGAGGGGCTGAATTTCCATTAGGTTCAAGGAAAGCAACAAGCTTTGTTGACTCCAATTTATTTAAGTGCATCTGACACAATGCTTTAAAAATCTATAAGGAAAAAAAGAACTTGAATTACAAGCAGCAGCTGTAGGATTTCCCTATGGTGTTGATGTATTAAGGGTATAATGCTGTTGAAGCAAATGGCAAGATGCTGGGTAATGCTGAGAACCCCCCACACAAGGAGTTTGTAATATTGTGCAGGCTAGCTTTAAGATTTTGAGTTGTAAGTTAGGTAACACAGCTTACATCTAAAAATTGCCTGAATTGTTACATGGTTTTACGTGAATGAATGTTTCTTTTGTAAAGGAAAGTTTGACAAATTTGTACTTAGAAGTGTATGGATTTCTGTTTGTCAGGCAGAAACTGTGCTGTGTGACCAAATGCATGCTATAAAGGGTACTAACAAAAGTGGAAATAAAAACTGAGCCACAATGAGCAAATATCTCAGAAGAAACCTTCTTGGAAAGTAGGACAGGTACACAAAAACCATGTAGGAATAGGCGAAGAAACAATCCACCAAGTTCAGTTATCTCCACCTGAATTGCAATAGAAAGTCAATTCTACAGAAATAATTTTGTACAAATAGAGCTGCTTTAGCCAGAAGCAGTACAGAGATATCTGTCTAATACTGCTCTAGTCCACCTACATTTTCTGTCCATCTCTCTGACTCTTTAATTTGTGTGTAAATTAAATTTTGACCTGCATCTTTATCAGAGTTCCAGAACTACGGAGATGTTTAACTTGAATAATTATTTAATTGACTAGGAAGGTAATTACTCTAAATGGCTGCTCAGTTGTCATACTCCACTTAGAGATAGATTATTTCACCTTTAAACATGTTGAGTAATGCTAAGATTAGCTCCACTGATGTCATGAGGTCTAATTGTGGAGTAAGTTACCATCATGTGAATGGAGGTGGAAGGCTGAACCTTTTGATCCAGTTACCTGATACCTTTGAATGATCTGGAGAATAATGGAAATTAAAATCTCAAAGGTGTATGTTAAATCCAGTATGAACGTCATTCCTTGGAATGATCGTTGCTAAACGCTTACACTCCAGCTTTAGCTAAACTAAGAGTTGAGTCATAGAGAAACATATTCGAAGGCCACACCACTTAACTGCAGTTCCAGTCTTTTCAGTAATGCTTGGCAAAGTGGAATTAGTACGCAGAGGCATATATGAGCAGCTTTGCTTTGATGGACATTGTACTGCCAGTAAAGAATGATGAATTTTTAGTTCCCTTCAAAATAGACTAAATTCATAAGAACTCATAATTTTCCAATGCTTTAAGTTCATTTTTCATTGTCATTCTCGTAATTTTCTAGTGTTCTTTAAACAAACCTTAATTTTCATGTGACTTTGTGTTAAGCATTGTTTGAAATAGGACACACAAAAATTTCAGGTCACCTGTAGTACTGCATTTATCACAGAACTACACTTCTATATTTAAACGATCCTAATTTATTTTTCTATTTCTATCACATACAATTCCTACATGAGAGAGAAAATTAACCACATATTACAGATCATATCTATCTACAGTTAACAAGAGCTTTACTTACCCATAAAAGCTGTAGCTCTCCAGAATGGGGACAATAAAGAATAGCTGATCTGTACTGTCAGCCTTTGTCCTTTACAGCAAGCTGTGAATAAGGGGGGGATATTTTATAGCTTTCAGGCTGATGAGCAGCCCACAGCACGCTCACTCTCTCTTCTCCTTCTGTCTTTTTCTGTGACCCTGCTCTTCAAATGCATCTAATACTCCGTAATTACTTAATCCTCCACCACTGCTTGTGTTTCCAGTTCTTAGATGTCATTAACGGAAACGGAAACACAGTAATTATCACGCTGGGAGAGAACCTTTCAGATCTTCAAAATAATTTATATTGAATCTCACTCTACTGTCATTCAGGAGAGTGATTATTGAACCTAATAAGGGACAGATTTCCAAGAGATGAGATCCTTCATTTGCATCTAGATACACCAGCCAGGTTTAAAAAGTGTTTGGCTCCTAGAAGCTACTTCTAAAGTCTAGCCAAACTACATTAACAGCTGAATCTTACCTGGTGGGTGTTAAGTGCTTGAGAAAGTCTGATCCAAACTCATCTTATTCCGCTTCACACTCACCTTTCAACTTGTTTGGCTGAAACATATAGGAATATTCTTTTCCATAAAGATACTATGAGACTGAAGCTGTCATCTCTGTCTTACCATTTTTGATCAAGCAGAATGTTTTCTGAAATGTTCTCCATTTTTTGGGGGGTAATTGTTATGCAAAAAAAAAGTGCTGTTTTTTAAGCAATAGCTTCAAAAAAGTGTTGGTTTTTTTTTTTCCCGTTGCCCTTTTCAGCTCACGACTCTATGGGAGGGATGAACCTCCAACAAATCAGAGCCGGTATAGGATGGGCTTACAAAGGATGTGCTGTGTTCCCTTCGGGATGTGTTACAACCTCCTAGCACTGGTGCAGTCTGAGTTTAGAGGCAGGACTGCCTGCCAGCTAATACTATTTAAGGATTGTTCCAGCAGGCAGGTTGAGCTGCCCAGCGTGGTGCTGCCTGGCGGTGGCTGCGTGTTGCGGTGTTTGTGGTAGTGGGCTCCAAGTCTGTAGCGTTCTAAAACCTCACTGCACCGTGGAGCCATAATCACTGTGGTGATTATAACACTGGGGGGAATTTAAATTGCTGACTCTTAAAGATAAAATTTGATCTGATAATGAGTTTGGAGCCTGAGGATCCTGTTAAGGAGTCAGTTTTACTGACTCTTGCTAGATAATTAAAAAGCTGGTCCCTTTGGCTGGGCTTATGGATAGAGAGAGAGGGTGAGCTGAATGCTTTCTGGATTTATTTTTTTTCAATTGCAATGGCGTGTCTTACAAAGTTGCAAATGAATTGGAAAATAAAAATCCTAAGGTAAAGATCGCTACATTACATCTTGTAATGGGGAAACATCTTGTAATGGGGAAAATTGCTTATGTGTGTATCAGTTGTTTGCATTGTCACACTCAGAAAAAATGTGTTCTACAAATACTGGAGAAATACAGCATGTATGTCTGACTGCTTAAAAGGGGCCACGATCAGTCATGGATTAAGCCGCGTGTCACAAAATGGTGACAGCTTCCTGCCAGTTTAGGGATTGACAAGATGAATTGGTTCTTGAGTACTTTTGGATATCAAAGGTAGTGCCATTGATTGAGGTCAGAGTGCGGAGTGAGCCTTAAGCAGGGTTGCCACATGCCATCAGCAGGGGCAGAGGTTGTGACATTTCTGAAATGCAAGCAAGAGAGGTAAATGGTAGCATTTTATGGGCAGACGTGGTAAACTGTGACACCCCAAAAGAGACAAAATACAAAGTACAGAGGGGGCGAGTAGGTGGTGTCACTGCAGTATTAGGTACGCCAGAAGCATTCAGCCTCCACAGGAGCCAAGTTCCAGTGTCTTTTGAAGTCGATGGGAATTTTTTTCAAAGGAACACTGGATGAGGCTCATGGATATGTAGAACACAGTAATAATGAAAAAAAAAAAATTAACAGCTTTCCTTTGTAAAAGACTGAAGACAACAAAGGAAACAAAATGAGGTATAGAGTAAATGGGTGAAGACAAGTAAGAAATCACATCAGATAAACTCATCTTCAGTGTCATTCATCATCTTGCTGCAGTGAATACTAATGGGAAAACAGAGGTTCATAATACTGCACAAAGCACTGACAAGCAGCCAGGTATGGAAATGCCGTGCCAAATGAACTGTGGTTTTATGTGCAAACTAATCAGTTATGGCAAAATAAGACAGTATGGGAATCCAAATTTATAGAACACTGTCAAGCTAAAATGCTCTTTCAGTTTGAACGTGATCCTGCAAAACTGTTGTAAGAGACACTGCAAAAGGTTCTTACCAACATCGGGTGCCAATTGTGCTAGGTGCTGTACAAACCCAGAGGGAGCAGGTTTTGTGCAGGGAAAGTTTACAAACAAACTGAAAAAATCACAAAATATCTTGTCAGTGACCTGGTGGAGGGTAGAGGTGGCAAGAGGACCCAGCAGTGTTACTTGGGTAAAGGGGGCCCAAGCTCTGCCCTGGTGAGACATCAGCTTCTCAGTACTGCTGAGGGGGACAATGTGCTTGGGCCTGAGATGGAGTGTGTGCCTGTACAGCTTCTGAAATAAAGCTTGGTCATCAGGGACTCTGGCTGGAGGACGTGAGGTATGTTTATGCCTACTCTTCTAGGCACATCCCAGGACTGACAGACGTGGAGAAACCATTTTCTCTGCAGATGCCAATGAGAAAGCTTTCAGCAAAAGAAATTATCTCAAATAAATGGAGGAGTGTTTCTTTCTTTCTTAGTTGATGGATTACTTTAAGTTAACCTAATGTTTTGCAGTGTGATGTATCTCTCATCTGAAGGTTAATTTACTGCTTTAATTTTTTACAAGGTGGAAATGTGATTTGTTTGATTGTGGCTTCAAGTAAACTGGCCTCTTTTTAGAAAAAAAAATAGGCAGTGGGTACCTGTGTTGATCTAAGCAGTAAAATGCCAGAAAAAAGACTCATTGGAAAGGACTCTCTACACCGGGCATATACAGTGCTTCCCAATATGGTACTGTTTTTCTTCTCTGCCTTTGAATGCTAGTGAAAGGATATTTTAGTCCGGTTCACAGGTCTAGTAGATGCAGTTATTTTGGGAAAATCAGAAGATTTTTAGAAAAGGAACTATGATCAGCTTACTTGCTCAGCATGAAATTTCTGTAACTATGATGAAAATAAACCTAACAGAGCAGAAGGGAAAGCAGAGGCGTTGAAGCAGAGGGTGAGATTGTCAGAAGGTAGAGCAAGGGCCTGTGGTTGTGCTTCAGCAAACTTTTTTTGGGGGAAAGAAATTAGAAATAAGCTGATCTGCAACATCCCATTAAGATCCACAGCGGGTCCCATTCTTTTCATGGGGGCATATCACACAGGGAGAAGTGCACAACATCGCAGTGCTATGAGAGATGTGGCTGCAGTTCTCCCAGCGTGCTGCAGTGCTGCTCTAGCTGTGTAGAGGACATTAAAGATTTATTACTCTCTGCAATTCAGATTACTCTAAAGTAATTTGGGGAATCCATATTAGCAAACATAATTACCGAACTTAGAGGTACACTTTTGATTTATTATGAAAATGAATATTTATTCTTATCTGTAAAAACAAAAAGTAACCACAGTTATTGGAGTTCTGTCTGAGATACCCTGGAAAGAAGCACACATATCTACTGTGCTCTGGATTTACTGTACATGACCTGAGCATGCTGTTTGTCCTGGATTTCCTGATGCTTTACAGGTTTCTTGTAATTCCAGCTCTGAGTGGACTATGGATATCCTTAAATCCAGGAAAAAAAGTTATGTATCTGGAGAAGTTTAACCATAATGCACATGCTGAAGACACAGTTTGTGCGTATTTAGGGGCCGTGTTTGGAGTTCTGGCAATTTGGTCATAGTTTTGGGATGTGCCTAATGGTCATATTCTTAAATTAAGTACAATATTTCCTGTTGGTAAAGAAAGGACTTGCCAATGAAAGAGTGTGTGAATTGCTGCTGTCACTGCTACTTCTTTTCGAGCAGTTTTTACTGATACACCTTCCATATTATGGGAAGAATTTAGTTACCAAAAACTTGCCAATGCATTAAAAAGTCCTGGCTTTATGAAACTGAGGCAATGAGCCATCTGAATACTATTATTTCACTTTCAGACTTAGGTTGGTATTGCTAATTTCAATTAAAAAGAGCAACTCTTATGCTCACTACCAAAGATTTTAAAATTAATTGCTTAAAAATGGATTGCATTATGTTGGAGCCAGCGTAAACAAGTTCAACTGGCCATGGCATCTCTTTGGACCTTTTTTCTTACTTGGCTGCCAAGAAAAAGGTGATTGCCTCTCCTTCTGTATGTCTAATTAAGTGTCACACTCACTAGAAATATGTTCTTCAAATTTTGTGTCTTTTTCTCTAGTTTTGTTTCAAGTTGAGTGTTTGGTGGTTTCTTTGGGCGAGGGGGGTGTGTGTGTGTTTGGGTTTTTTTGTTACGTGTTCGTGTTGTAAGTTTTATCTTTCTCAGGAATGGGGTCTTTGTATCATATGGAAATGTGGAGGCGATAAACTTTCAGTAATACGGTTTCATCTTCTTGTGTTGTACGACTGTACTTTTTATATAAAGCATCATCCAGGGTCGAGGATGCAACTTCAAGCAGATTAGTAATGATATTTATTTGCAAAAGATGGTGTCTATATACCTACTGTAAACTGACTGAGAACCTTAGCGAATACCTCTAGGTAATATCTCTGAAGATCAAATTACTTTTGAAAGTCTGCTTATGAATATCTACTGAGAAGAGTAAGGGCTGATGTTATATACTCTTCTCTAATCCTTTCAATGTTCATTTTTTGACAATGAATGGTCAGGGAACTCTACAAGGCAAAGTGTGCTGACCAAAATGGTGAAAAATAAGATGATACCTTTTAGCAAATAAAATGTTAAGTGTGAAAAGCTGGATTTAGTACTCAAGTCAGTCTTTGTTTACTGTCCCATCTTTACTACTTGAATGCACTCTGTAGTACTTCAGGGACAGGAGGGTTGTCCTTTTCTGTGCATTCATCAAATATCCAGATCTTTCAAGCCTATTCATTTTTCAAAAGTTCTGTCCATCTTTGGTCTCCCTTGCTGCAATTCTTATGCACCACTTTTTGCTTTCTGTTTTTTGTGGTACTGGTGAGATAAAAATATACAGTCACCCGCAGATTTTTATGCTTTTTAGTACAGAATAAAATTACCAAATGAAAATGGAAAAGCAGCAGATGCCTGTCACTTAGCCTGGATATCTTCAACTGAGAAAAAACCACCACCATTATTCTCCCTTTCTCTTGACTTGCATTTCAAATAAGCTTATCTGGAGTTTTTCCATGATGGACACAGACCTGATGGAATTGAAGTCTGTGATTTTGGGGACCAGAAACTCTCCTTTTTAAGAAAAGGCAGATGAAAAATACCAGTCACTTCAGTCCTCAGTGTTAAGAGATGCTTCTGGAAGGCAGAGAGATGACTAACAGGAATAGATGTGATAGTTTGTGATCCTGGCTGGATTTAAGTTTAGTCAGGAAGCTTGCATGTGAAGATTCAAGTCGGTGCTAACGATGAAATTCTCTGGTTTCTTGTTTTGTGTGAGTCACTTTTATGAAGCCCACATACTAACGTTTCTGAGTTGTCAAAACAGTATTCCTAGCCTTGTTTGGTGCTGTAGCAGCGTCACGGAGGAAATTCAAATTAGCTCTAAGTCGTAAATGCCATTAATCTCGGGAAGATGCCCAAATTATTGTGTGCTAAAGAGTAGCTCTATTCCATGCATACTGGATTTGGATTTTTTTTATCCTGCACTTCCATTTTAGGGAGTGTATTGGCACAAAATGGTTGCTGTGGTTTCAGCCCAGAAGGTCGTTCACACTCTTGAGTTTCACTTCTAATTTGGCTGTCTTGTACTTCTGTTGTAGTGGAGCAGCACAAGCCTTCATTGTGCTATTGTTTCTTGCTATTGCGTATGTCTATTTGGAAGTCTGGTCTGGTGGGGCTGCCAGTGGAAGTCCTCAGGCTGCTTCAAAGTCTACTGCACAGGCTCGCACATAGGGAGCTGCTTCTGATCTGCTGTGTGATAAGATTTATTTCTTTGCAATTTTTAAAGGGGTTAAAACAGGGTTAAGACTTTCCTCTCTCCCCGGAATATTGAAGCTTTACTAATTAGGCAGTGACTTGTAGTGAATTAGAAATCTGTGACTTGCATTAAGGTAGTAAAACCTACGCAATCCTAATGTGCGTGCTCCTGAGCTCTGCTCAGTGAGGCAAGAGCTGTGGAGCTGTGTGACCAAAGGACAAGTACAATTACTAACTAGTACAACCTTCTTTTAACCAGGAATCCTTTATTATCATAAATACAGGTCAGATTTCCATTCCTTGATTCTCTGGCTGTAATGTATAGCACAGGTGAAATCCTAGGCTGTCATTGGTTCACTGTGAGAGTTTATTCATAAAAAAAGGAAAGGAAAAAGAGAGAGAGAGAGGATATTCACTTTTCTATAGATTCCCTAGCTTTGTTGAAGTTAGTTCCTTCCATATAACTCACTCTTAAATCCTTTTTCCCTCAGGACATTGGTCAAGAAACTTTCTGAGAGAAAATGGATGAGCTTTCTAATTCCTTTTCACAGACTAAGGAGTGGTTAAAGGAGTATCACTAATGATCTGGAGAGTACTGGAGCAAATCCCTTGTTTAGGAGAACCGTTCCACCATTATGCGCTTGCAAAATATTCTAGGTGTTGTGTGTAGCAGGCAGATTTTAAATTAGCTATAGATTTTTCATTCTTCCCATCTGGTCCAGTATAAAGATAATTTGCCTCATAACATGTTTACAATAGCAGCTGGCTACACAATACCAACTTGGTTTTTGACAAAACTTGAGGTTTTGACATTTCATTTTCTTCTACACTGAGAAGAATTTGGGTTCGCTTTTGTTTCCATAATCAGGGCTGTACTGGGGTGTAGTCTCTGGAATTGAAACCTTGGGATTTCAATTAGAAGACACTGGTTAGATAGGCTGGGAAAGCTGCTTTGGGAATGGGCAAATGTACACTTCTCCTCTGCCTGCTGAGAGTAGATTTTTAAATGAAAACTCATCCAGGTACATCAAAGACTTCAATATTAGGGCCAGTGCAATGAGAATGTCTCACTTTCATACTTATACCTAGCCCCAACCACCCTTTCTTAATGAAATGTTTGTTGATAAGTCTCTGAAATATTTAAGCTTTCACAGGACTTTTTTTAATCAAAACCATTCTGATAATTTCTAATTATTTCCAACCATGTGTGACAGCATGTACGGCACAAAAGGAAAGCTAGATCCTGCTTTCTACAATTGGTACATTTATTGCTCAAGGAAAAGGTTTACAAGCAGTCATTTCGTTCAGTTGTTTGCACTTTATCTCTGTCAGGCTCAGAGAAGTCATATATTTCACTCCATAATTCAAACAACATGTAATAAGTAATATTAGTGAAATGTTCAGTATCTTCTATGCCGCTTTTTAATTACCTATTGTTGTATAAATCCTGCTGTTCTTTTTCATTTTATAATGGAGATCAGAGGAACTTCACTGCTGAGATTAATTTTTGGTGTCAATTCTTTTCTTAGGTCTTCTGAGTATTTGAGGGTTTGCTTCCTATAATTTTCATTAAGAAATGTTTCTTTTTTTTAGACTGATTCTTCTTCAGTTGCATGAGCTGAGGCTCAGGAGACAGATTCAAATCCCACTGAATGAATTCTGACTTGAGGTGCTCTATTCCCAGCTCTCTGCCTTGTCAGGCAGTGAATATTGTAATATCAAGGGAATGAAGTGGATAGCTCCTACAACTGGCTGTATAAAAAGTGACCAGAGTCCTTGCTTAGGGGTATTGGAGGATCGTTCCAGCTGACCTTTGGGGGAAACTCTAGAAGATATAAGATATCTAGAAGAACAAGCCATGCTTGTTCCTTGTGATGCCTTCCTGAGTATTTTAATGAAATACTCTTTTGAATCACTTGAGACACTAATTGTCAATTTTAAATAGATATCTGAAGAGCAATAAAGCAATCCAGTGTCATCTTTGTTCAGAGAAAAGGGCTGGTGCATTGTGCTTATGGTATTGTAAAATTGCTTGGAAATTTAAAAAAAAAAAAAAAAGCATTGGTATACACATATATATTTTTTAAAGGAAACCTGTGAAATGATTGAAACTACCTGAACCTGTGACTTCGTAGGGCATAGAAGAGCCTGTAAAATGCATTGTAAATCCACGAAAAAAGATTTGTTGCTGGTACATATGAGCTTAAAAAGAGAAAAGGCAAAGGAAGGATATGTGCAAGTATTTATGATGCTTAGAACTGCTTGTATTCTTCTGAGATTGTTGTGGATTTTCTTCATCTCATTTCACTTCAGTGATGACTATATATCATTAGACATAAAAAGTTATGACATTAGGGTTTTTTCTTTTGGAATGGAGTTGCATATATAAATTTTTACAATACTCGCATGATAAAGAAGTGTGCAAACACGGAAACATATCCTTATATGTGATTCTGCTTATTGATCATTTAGCAAAGACCACAAAATACCTTTGCTCACAAGAAGATCAGGTATCATTAATGGTATGAGCTATTTTGTTGAAATTTAACAGCTGCAAATTACAATTATATCTCAGTAATGGAGAACTGCCTTTGTATTCAACCCCCTGTTGAATTAAAAAAGCAGACGTGTTCATAATGGAAAACAAGCCGTAGTAAATCTAGAAGTTTATGAATTTCTGGGAGGCAAAGATCATAAAGGTCTGGATCTTGGTTGCAATTTCAGAATTTCCACCTGTCCAGCACTGTAGTCCTTAAGCCTGAAGGGATCCCTCTAAGTAGAAAAGTTCCTGATTGCAGATCCAGATTTTTGTGGTTAAAATCTGGTATCTAGCTTTATTAAACCAGGGTGTAGTCTGTTTCCTTTATTTTCTTTTTAGTTTGTAACACTATTAGCTCTTCCTTTCTCCCTCTTTTTCTTTTTTTTCTAAATGCAGCTCTGATGTCAAAATGTCAGAGAAGCTGTGGATGCCCCATCCCTGGAAGTGTTCAAGGCCAGGCTGGATGGGGCTTTGAGCAACCTGGTCCAGTGGGAGGTGTCCCTGCCCATGGCAGGGGCATTGGAACTCGATGATCTTTAAGGTCCCTTCCAACTCTAACTGTTCCATGATTCCATGATTTTATTTCCAGAAAATAAAAAGTTTTAATGCAGCTTTTTTGTAATGAAAGAGTAACAGCTAAAGAAACATGTTCTCTAAATATTTCTATAGAATCATATGAAAAGAGGCTGAAGTAGGAAGGAAAAAATGCAATAAATGACAATCTCAAGGACTTAATCTTTAGTTTAGCTGAGCTGAAATCTTTGTATAGCCTTGGGCTCTGTGGGAAGGGCCTGGAGCGAAGTTGTGACAGTTCAAATTCCTGTGTAGCCTAGAAAAGCCTCAAGGTTGTTATAGTGTTCTACCTACCTTATTTTTTGGCCCAGAGGGACATGCATATATGCATCTTTTCTTTAAACTATCTGTTCTATAGCATCCTGATGATGCCTCGTAGCTAGCCCTTCAGCTGATATGTTTGCTTGGTTTTGTGAGCTGCTGTATAGATTGTATGGATCAGCACAATCTATGGAATGGAGACTCCTTTGGAAAGTAGCTAAGCTAGATGTATGGTCCCTGTGGCTTCCGAAGAGCTGTGTCAGGGATAAGAATTTGGCCTTTATTTCCCTATTGCCCTACATATTGCATAGTACTCCCTTGTACTTACTAGGCTTTTTTCCTGGAAGATGCAGTGCCTGATCCCATTTCTTCAGTGATCTACAAAGCTTTTAAACATTACATACTGTAGCTAATCCCATTGACTTTACTAGAGTTGACTATAGAGCATAAAGTTAAGTGCCTGCTTCAGTCTGTAGGGATAGAAAGCTGCTTTGTTTTCATTTCTATAATAGTTATGGTTATAAGAATTATTAATTTATATGGTCAAAGTAAAGACTCAATAAAATTATCAGCACAAGTACTGCATTACTCTAGTGCCTTCTGGCAGTTACCGTGTTTAAATGCTAACTTCTTCGTGCTATTTGGTGACAACTCCACTCAGGAGCAGTCTGT
This sequence comes from Tringa tobata, assembly GCA_033628505.1. Classification (NCBI taxonomy): domain Eukaryota; kingdom Metazoa; phylum Chordata; class Aves; order Charadriiformes; family Scolopacidae; genus Tringa; species Tringa tobata. The sequence continues at coordinate 7,392,778 of JAHREE010000128.1, read as the reverse complement.
CTCACTGTTGAGTGAGTTTATAGGTTCATAGTAAATAAGCCAGAAGATACTATTAGATCATCTTGATCATCACAGGCCATTAAAACTTAACCCAGTTATCCATGTAGCATTTGTTCTTAAGGCTGGATATAACAGATCTGTGACCTTTCTGAATTCCATAGGAGAAAAGGGAGTGACTTCATGGGAATTGCTGGAGCACTCTAGCACTCAGAGTTGATGGTTAGTTTAGTTTGCAAAGAACCGTTTGTGGTTAAAAATTTCCTGTGAACCTGGGCCTTCAGAGTCAAGTCTCACTGTGAGACTAATGATTATCAGTATAATTTAATTGAAGAGCTGCTTGTATTTATAAGGTGTAACCTACTAGATGACTCAGTTGAAACTCCCAATGTAAAAATTCCGTCCTCTAGTAAATAAATCACATTTCAACAGCCTAATCAGAGGGACCAGGTCCTCCCCCATGGTTCAGTCTCTGAGCCAGATGACAGTTTGTTATGGTAACTGTCAGAACTTAGGAATGACCTCACCTTACATCCGTAAACTGAACTGATCTACTTGCTTGCTCTCGTGAGGAATAAATGATCTTTACCTAAGAGGTTTAGCTGGGAGGTAGCAATGTACTCAAGGGCAGCATAAGCCCAGCTTCTATGGAAGGGCCAGCCTTGTGGCTAGTATGTAGAGCTGGGTCACTGGCTGTACAGCCAATGGTCATAAGATTGTGTGCCAGCCTGGCCTGGACATTGGAGTTGTGAGGAGAGGAAAGAAGGCTAAGGAAAAAACACATCTTTTTAGTTTCTTTGTAATTTGGAGCAGAACAGTTAGTTAAGGCTTCTGGAGTTCACAGCAGTGGGAGCAGAGGAGGTACTCTGAGCTACTTGGTTGTGTAGTTAGGGCAAGTGGCCTGTGGAAGAGAAGACAGGACCTATTAGCATGGCAACTGCTACTGTGGAGTATGGTAAGTAAGCCTTGACATGAAACATCAGAATCTTGAAAATATCACAGGAGCTGAACCGGTGATGTGCTAACAAATGTCAAGGAGCTCTAGTTATTCCAGCTGTAATGGAAATGGACTTACAGGCAACTGCAGTGACCTGTGAGTGACTTTCAACTGGAGACTCTGGTACAGACTTGGCTGTGCCTATGGCTGGAGCACATTTTGATAACTTAAGTACGGCAGGTACCTGAGCTCTATGCCAGATTTCTGAGGGCAGCTGGCATCAGTTTCTGTCATTCAATACTTTGCAGAGAATGGAAGAGATCAGAGCTGCTGCTGATCCACACAGGTAGCACTAAGAGAGGAAAAAATGTGAAAACAGTAGTAAAACACTGTCTCCCATGTGGATGGCATGCTCTCTGCCCAATGGTAAAATTGGTACTTAAAGAATTCTAAAATGAGGACATAAAACTAATCTTGTGTGGCAATTGGAGATAATCTTATTTTTGGAAATCTCTGAATATCCTTTTGAGAGCACATAGGTGGCTTAAGATGACAATAAAAGGAAAGACCTGGAGCAATAGCCATAACCTGCTTGAATCCAGTATTAGTCAAGAATGGCTAGAAAATTTGGCCAACATATGGTAGGTGTCTCTTTGCAGGAATTAGCTTATTTGAGTCATTGGGAATGTAGAGGGGCTCATCTTCCTGGTGGGATACCACAGGGACATTCCTCCGTTGCAGTGAGAGGAGCAGGGGCGAATTTATGTGAGCTGGTCCTCTTTCTCAGGAGTTCACTGCTGAGAGTGGGTAGAGGCTTAGCACTGGAAGCAGCATTAGAAATTTAAATTGCAGAAGCTTAGAGGAAGGGAGAAAATAAACAAAAGCATGCAGAACTGAACTGTGTGGCACTGGAAAAGCATGAGGACGTGACTGTCGTGACTGAGGATATGACAAGAAGAGAAAGAATGATGTGAAATAGAGTTGTTCTTACTTCTGAAGTCTGCCATGAGGCATTGATAGGGGCACATCCCTATTGTGAAACTTGGATCTTTCATGATTTTGCAAATAGCTTTGAAGAGTGTATTTTCTGTCGGGTGAATGGAGCACAGACATGAATGCTGAAGCTGCTAAGGCTTGTATTGTGAAAGTGAGTCAGCGGGCTTAATCCAGTTTTTGTGGTTTGAAACTGTGAAAATGATTAGAGTTAAAAAAAAAAAATCAAGTCTCAAAAATGTCCTGGGCTGTTCTTTGTCCCACAGTATGTGACAGGAGTGGAGAAGGTCTTAAAAAGGCTATGAAGTAAAAGGGAAGCATTTTCAGAATACTTTAGGATGCTTTTTGAACAGTGCCTCAGTGTCAAGACATGGAACGTGCTGAACATGATCTGCAGCAGAAAGGTAGGGGTCTCCTGCGGCAGAGGTTTTGTCACCTTAGGAGCTGGACAGCAAGTGAAGCTGAGAATTAAAGGGCTTTAAAGAACAGAAGTGTTTGTGGATTTTTCTACCTGACCCTTGAAAGCAAAAGAAGTCTGGCTTCTTATGGTGAGTGAAATATTAAAAACAAACCCACAAAAAACCCCACCAGAAATAAAAAGCTAAACAAAAATCATCAAAAGTTTGTTGATGCAATTCAGAAAGGCTGATGGCTCTGCCTGCTGAATCAGGTCTTGCAAACAAGACTCTGATAGTCAAAAGAAATCCTATATAGTCTGCATGCGGAATATGCTGTGCCTTTTGGAAATCTGTAGGATTTTATTGCCAACAAAGATGACAAGAATAAGAAGTGGCTTAAATGGGCAAAATGCTATGCCCTGAAAGAAAATCACTTGCAGGATGCCACTAAAGCAAGACATTTTGTATATAAAGCTGATGAGTCATTTAAATGATTAAAAATTTTCCTATCGGTGGCCTTCAATTACACAAGTAATCAATTTAGCTGCCATAATGCGGTGTCTAATATGATGTGAAGTTGATAGGATATGACTGCTGCATTATACATAATGCAGCGAAATTGTACCAGGGAGTATATTAAAGAAAATTAGCTCTCACATGATACATTTTGATGCACTTAGAGTTAGATGGAAAAAGGTGAACTTACTGAGCATCTTCATAAATTGATATATATCTGAGAGAAGAAACTCACATAATTTAGAGCATGATATCTCCTGGGTAGCTTATTGTAATGAATTTCATTGAAAATGTACCAAATGCTGGAATAATTTCATGTAGCAATTAGGTCATGGAATACAAAGATCTCTTGGGCTTTGCAGATACACAAAGCAAATAATTTATGTAAAGGAGAATATTGAATTCCTGCTTGAAGATATGTATCCTGTCATTATGCAGACCGCTGGGTCTTGGAAAGGTGTGTGCTGAGGGGCAGGGGAAGAGGAGCAGACTATACCAGTATTCTTTAGCTCGCTGTCTACTTGGGGTTTTGTCCTAGATTAACAGTTCATTATAAAGATCAGGTAGAGGTAAATCAATAAAAAGGAAAGGTGTGTAGAGCCTTAAGAAAAGGCTGTCACTCAGGAGCTGAAAGGCAACCAGTTCTGCCTTGAAGAGTCCTGGATGGCCTTCCTCAGCTATGGAGACTTCTGCTGAGAAACAGATGGACTGATGTACTCTGTACCTGAGCAGCACAAAGCTGAACTGCAGTGTGCAGGGTCAGCATATGCTGTGTTTAATACAGTGAGGTGTGACATCAGGATCTGACATGAGTGAGGAAGTGTAAATAGGAGAGCAGGGGGCAGTGTGTTCTGCATATCTTTCTGAAGCAAGAAATTCCTTGGAGGCTGATGCCAGTGGGCCTTTTAATCTATGTCCCTACAGACACTTAGTGAGCTGTAATTGCTTCCTAAGTAGAGCCTGCTGCCTGCCAACCAAGTACGCCCTATTCATAGCCGAGGGTCTGACCCGAAGAGCTTGATTACTGTTTGGTAAATAAGATGTATACCAATTGAATTAGCACAGTCTGAGTGAGAGGATGGTGGGGTACCGAAAGCTGTTTTCGTTAACTGCAGTGTGCGTGTTTTGCCTTCGTTTTCTGCCCTTACCCTGGAAAGTATCTCTCTGCAGTCCTTGGCTTACGGGACACTAGTTGTTGCTTGCAAGCCTGTGTACCACGTTTTCTCAGATGAACTCTCTCAAGGAAGTTTGATTTTTTTCTTTCGGTTTACTTTACTAGTTTTCACTCTGAATTATTTTAATGGTGGATGTTTCATTCTCCATTTGAAAAATTATGATGAGACTTGCTAGCTCTTTGATGTATCTTGCTTTAATGAGTGTATTAATAGCAATGAACATCAAGTATGTAATGTTCTAGTTTGGGTTGCATCCATGTCTATTACTGTAGAGGTATTAAATTAAAACAAGTCTAAAAGTTGACAAACTTGTATTAACCTTAAACCTTTGTAATGTAGGTCAGAATTTCAAATATCTACTATCAACTTGAAGAAAAATTGGAGTGCTGCCCTTTCTATCCAGCTTCCCAAATCTCTGATAAATTGTGCTGAACCATGAAGGCATTACAGGCTCCAGTGTAATCATGTGTACAACAGCTGTAGCACAGAACACAAAGGGATAGACCTAAAGTAATCTTGCTGGGTAGGATTGCCACGCCGCCAGGCAAAAATAATCACTGATGTGACTTCTTCTGAAGGGCAAGTAATATTGCAGAGTACAGAATTAACCTTGGGAGAGTGGAGTAATGACAGATCACTCTATCGTCTGCAGCCCTGGACTTCAAATACTGCTTTCTTTGGGTTAGTTCCTGTCCCTTTTCTTACCCTCTTGTTGGTACTATCTATTTTGGGGATTGTCTGATTTCCACAGGGGACTGAGGAGCAACAGATTTGAACTTTGAAAAAAAAATAGCTACCTCATGAGACTTCACTTATGATAAGACATCTTTTCTCATTAATTGGTTTGTAGCTTTTCTGCTGCATTTAATTTCTTTAAGATGAGGTTTTAATCTATTTCATTCCTATTTTGCTATACAGACCTCAAGTTTTTTCTTAATTTTTTTATTATTATTATGGCAAAGCCTTGTAGAAATATCAGTTTTGAACCAGTACAGAGCAGATAACAAAGATGCAAAGTCAGTCCATGCTCCAAAACATTTAGTCTGATTTACTGATACTAGTGCCATATGGAAAAAGAAGGTCTGGAGAAACATACCCTCATTCTTGCTCTATGTGATACTTGTAAGGGAGTAGCAGCTTCAGAGAAATACTCTTCTCCAGCTGCAGATTGTGCTGTTGAGGAGCTCGTTTTAGCCCTTAGAGGGAGCCACAGACTTGACTATGGAAATGGAGGAAAAACAGGCAGGTTTTGTTACATCCGTCTGTGATAGAGGAGGTGGGGAGGGGATGATTCTCAATTGCTTGAGTTTTTTCTAGTTTTTAATTGACAGCAATGTGCAAATCGGATACAAGACTGGTTTGTTGTGGTGAGTGCCCTAATGTATTTGCTTTTCTAGTGACAGATTTGTAGGGTTTAGAAGGCTTCAAACAAATGTGTATTTTACCTTTCCCCTTTCACGTTTTCAGCTCCCTCCCACACCATTCAATTCCAGATCCCACTATTCTCGTTTTGATGCTGACACAGCACTACTTGATAAATTTAGATACTGTACACTGCTTCCTCTAAAAAATTGAAAAATATATTAAAAAAACCAAAAATCACCTAAAATTGATTGAGGTTATGAAATTCACAGTCTGGAAAACATAGGATTTGCCACACTTTCTGTCTGTGTTTGGTTGTTTGGGTTTTTTTTCCTCCTCCTTAATTGTATCCCTTTATTTTAGGAGAGAGGTGCCTTACACCACCCCTTTCTTTGCCTGTAATATGTAGGTTATAGCAGAATATTTTTATGTAAACGACATGGCTAAAGTAGGTTATAAGGCTGTGTAGTAAAATTCAAATGAGAATGCTTTTCTGCTGGCTCAGCATTCATAAGCATTGCCAGTGAGCTATTTGGTTCAGGGAATGGAGGAGGCACATGCTAGGAGGAATTTGCAAGCCATGGCCAATTAAGCACCTCTCCTTTCACTTAAAAATGAAATGAAAATGTTTTTCTGTGCCTTTTCCTCTCCCTCCTTCCCCTTTGCCCAGCAGATGAATTCTAGTGGCAGACTGAGGACTGCTTAAGCCAGAAAGATGCTATACCAGAGGGGGGACAGAGTGTGTCTAGTTGCAGAAGATACCATCAAGGATTAAAGGAAACTCCAAACTTAAACAGCTATGAGCTTCTTGCAAAGACTGCTACTAATTAGAGCATCAATTTGTGTGGCAGTTATTGTAAGGTAACGACTGCCAGCAAAGAACTGCATTGGTAGTAATTGTTTGTGTATAGGCTGTTGAGGTGTAATGTCTTTCTGTAGTGATTTTAGCTTAGTTTGGACTGTTGAACTAGGGATAACCAAGATGGAAGAGCAATGGGGAGGTCATTGTCCTTCTAACCTATTCAAAATACTTCCCAGAAGGGCTGAGAAGATGTCGAATGGCCGCAATCAGGAAGAGGGCAGCCGTACTTTGAATCTCCCTGCTCTTCTGAGTCATTAATTCATCCATATCTTAATCAAGTCTGAGAAAGGAAGGGAAGAGAGAGCACTTTTTTTTCATCAGGAAGTTTTATTTTATGTTTTGTCTGAGTTACCTCCTGTTCCTCAGCTTTCTGACTCTGGCTTGGCTGGAACTGCAAAGTTCATCCGTTACAAAATATGAGATAATCCTAGAAGTAGCAAGAGTTTTAAAAGTAGGTTTTGTGTTCCCTCAAGGTTGCCTTTTGAGTTTTGGACTTTCATAGATTTTTCAGATTTTCTGAGAAATCGGGGAAGTTCGTGATCATTTCTTTGTGATAATTCAGAATATTAATCTGGAATATTTATGGAAAGGTGAACTATGATGAGAATCAGTGTCTACTAGGTTAAAAATCCAGTCTTGGATTTGCACAGGACACTGCTAGGAACACTTCATATACAGACAACAGGTTCACTGACATAGCCAAGACAGAAGCAATCCTTTTATCTCCTTAACATGGCCATGTCTTCAATGAAGAGATAAATTGTTGTCTAGTAGACAGACGCTTCCTCTCCCTCTGACAGGATAGGTTTAGAATTGGAAATTCTGTTCTCAGTTATGCAAGGAAATCTGTGGCCTCTTGTTTTTTGACTTTAACTATGGTGTTTTCTTTGAATTTTTGATTGTCAGATAGGGTTGCTGTAATCCAAAGAAGAAAAGCTACAACAGAGGAAGTTGGTCAGATTCATTGCTATGATAACACTTCCCCATGTGACTTAAAAAAAAAAAATAAATTAAAAAATTCTACAGATTAATTCCACTTGATCATTTGGTTACCATTCTCACATATTTTTGGTGAATAGTTTTCAGGCAATGGGTTGTTTGTGAAATGAATATTTCACAAACATGCTCTTGCTATTTTTGTTGTGTGATTGCTCATTGAACATTACCAGTAGTTGCCTGAAAATTTGTTTGTATGCTGTCTTGTATCTCTAGCCTGAGCTACTTCTGTAGCTAAATGCAGTTCTGAAATGTTTTTTTCTTATCATGCTTAAATGCACATAATCCTTGATGAAGAGTTTGTTCTTTGCACTGTGATAGCTTCTGTGATCAGGATTTGATTTCTGTTCTGTGAAGTCAAGTAAAATAAAATAAGAAAGATGACAAACGGGTAGAACAGCAAAACAGCTTGCCCTGAAGCCTTTGCAAAGGCGAGTCTTTTTCAATTAGTGCCAAAATGTAGAGCCACAGCTCTAATATAATTAAATAAAAGCAGAGAAACAAAGGCCACCCCCCAGGCTCTCCCATTCTATACCTGACCAAGTAAAATAGAAGAAGCAGTAACCAAGTCTTTCCTACCCCAGGTTTTTTTCTTGCTGAACTGTATTTCTTAAAAAATAAAAATATTAAAGCATTTTATTTGAGGAGACAAAATGTATACATGGGAGATCCTGAGCTGCAGAATGGCATGCATGAGAACCGAACTCTGTAAAGCCCAAAGATACTGGGTTCTGAAATTCTGTTTCAGCTGAGGACATCATTCAAGTATAAACTTCAGATTTATGCTTCTGGGTGATATAGTGTCTTCTCTTGAATTTTAGTTTAGATCAGATGAATTTTCTGCCTAAATTTAAGATGATAATATTTTGCTTATCTTAAAAGACAGTTACATGAATAGATGCATTAAGAGTAGAATTTTTGAATACGAGGATCATGGAAGTCATATAAGAGTTTGACAGATACCTATCTATAAACCAGGTTTCTTGTGAGGAAATGCAGATGTGCTTTTGCTCTTTGTTCTTGTGTAAACATCATGCAGTGGGATGCGGCTCAGCCTGCAGATGTGATCTGTGTTTTGTTATGACTCAAGAACCAAGATGTGGCCTCTCTCAGAAGATGGTCCCCTTCCCACAAAGTGTCACCGCTCACCTGAGGAGCTGGGCCCCTGCCTGGTGAAAGCAGGCTTGGGAATCCAGAGAGTGGGGTGTTTTGCTGTGTTGGTTTTGGGTTCTTTTATGCAATTGAGTGGCTGTTGGACCTGATGCTGAAATAATAGAATTATTTGGTAAAAATCTGTTAAATAGTGACAAACCACAATCTGCTTGAAGAGCAGCATTGTAACTTTCTCTATTCACAAGGTGGAAAATAAATTAACAGCAGGACTTGCATAGTCTGCATGAACTGCTGAGAACTTACTCTTGTTTAATTAATATTAATTTACTATTTATAAAGTGATAACAAGATTCTTGAGGCTTTTGTTACATTTCCTTTTAATTTTAAAGGCATTTCAATCAGTTTGCTGCATGACAATATTTGTCAACACTAGGTAAATAGGACCTATAATATGACCTACCCTGTTGAGACTAGTTAAAAGGCTAGACTGGGAAATAACATGCAAACTCGTTTCTCCTCTCTTATCAGAAGAGATCAGTTCCCAAAGTGACATAGATATTGTTGGTGTAGGTGATACCTTTAACCATGACATCACTTTAAACCCCTGGGCAACACTGAGAACCTTGGGAGCGTATTGCTGCTGAAGGGACCCACTTGAGCTGAAAGTCCGAGACTTTCTCTACATTGAATTCCCTTCTGCTCAAGGGAGCAAAGCTGATGGGTTTAGTCAAGAATCCCTTATTTTTACTGGCTTGCTATCAGGAGCACTGAAGTGACTTTTTTTTTTTTTTTTTTTTTTCTCCTGGTCTTTTCATTTTTTACCTTGTCTGTTCCTCCCCTTTCCTTTCACTTGACACCTGTCCCTACATTCGGAGGATGAGATAAGCAGAGAACTCCATCCCTGTAAGAGACGTAGAAGCAGAATATGCCTGCACGAAGAGAGCCAGAGCAAGAATCAAGCTACTGGGCAGGCAGGAGTGGGAGAGCTCCTTTGCTGCAGGTTGCTTTCTGGAGTGCTGTCGGTGGGGTTTTGTCACTGTACAGACTATAATTGGAAGATTTATCTCTTTTTTTTTTTTAATATTTTTTATTATTATTATTTTTTGGAGACATCATGCTGCAGCAAATTTTGCGTGATATGTATATTGACCCTGAGCTCCTGGCAGAGCTGAATGAAGAGCAAAAGCAGATTTTGTTCTATAAAATGAGAGAAGAGCAGCTGAGGCGCTGGAAGGAGAGGGAAGAAAAAGCACGACTGGAGGAGGCCATGCTGAGAAAGACAGCGAGGTGCAAACAGAGTAAGATTTGTGACCTGCTCCTGCACTTAAGAGCTGGGGATGGTGGGCATGAGACTGGTTGGGGTGCAGCATGTATCTGGAAGAGATTACAAGGAAGGGTGCTAGCTGTCCCAGGCAAAAGCACCACGTTCCTGCTCCTTGCCGCTCAAGGCTGGTTCTTTCTCCAGGGGAATAGTTTGGTGTGGGAGTAAGGGGAATTGTTTTGAAGTGCCTCTTTCAATCAGGAGTCACTGCTCCTAGTCTCTCTGTGTTAACAGATGTACCATGACCAAGTTTTCCCTTCGCTCCTAGAGCTTTTTTCTTCACCTACATCCCCACCCTTGTCCCTCAGTCCGACAAAAGGCAGTCTTGCCTATGCTGTTGAGGTTTCTTGACTTGGTATTTTAAATGTTTCCAAGTGGTTGGAGTAGGAGATAATTTCATGAATTTGAGCTTGTTATGAAGGGCTGTTTGTGAATAAGATGTGATGTCAGAACAGCCGTACCATATGAGGCTAAATTTCCAATGTTCTAGTAATTTCCAATGTTCTAGTTAACATTCTGCAAAAGACTATGTCGAGGGAACAGCAATAGTGGGGCGAGCATGTAAAAAACCCAACAAAAATCAAAGAAGAAAAAAAACCAGAAGTGTGTTTTCATGCAATATGTAGTTTAACTGGAGCCCCTCCCACAGGCTGTTATGGATGCTGAATGTGTATGTTGACTTAAAAGGCAAATAGGTGAAATAATGGAAGAAAACATCAAAAAAGAACTTTTCCAAATGTCATTTCCAAGTGTCTGGTCTTGGGTCCAAGTGGTCTGGAATAAAGATACTTATCTCCTTGCTCTCTTTTCTGAACAAGTGGCTTCCAACACTTTGGAACTCTTTCCAACTCTTGGAAATGTAGATACGTTGATTCCTCGCTCAACAAGGAAATGTCACAGAGATATGTCAAACACTCATTTCCCTGTGAAATACCAAAGATCTTATCCTATCTTTAAATCTATTAAAACTTGAATGTTCAAAATTTCTAATATTTTTGGGTAGCTGATCTTGGGAAAGCTTTCTAATAGCTCTATGACTCTGCAGCCAGTGTTTAGAACATTGCTTATGTTAACACTCCCATGGTAGAGAGCTTTCCTTGGAGACCTCAATACGGATAGATTATTGGATTCAATTGTCAGACTTCTTAAATTATTTGGAGCCTCTGAACACTAGAAAATGCCTGTTAGATAGTTAACAAAGACTGTTATTAAAGAAATGTGTTTCACAGCAAAACTAGTTTCCAAGACTTACTTGAAGCAAAGGCCTTCATGAACTGACTCTAGAGTAAGTTACAATGGTAGCCTTAAAGTGAAGGGGGAATGTTCAGAATACCTGAATCAGTTTAAAATGTCCCCTCACAGATGGCAACGTGGATGTTGGAAAACCCAATTCTGTTTCATTTCTATTTTCTTCATGTTAGTGTTAATGTGAATGGTGCTCTCCTAAGAGGGATTGTGGCAAAATAGCTTCTTTCATACAGCAGAAAAACCTTGTTCATTTGATTGATTTGTAGCAGAGAAAGAAATTAAAAATGCTGTTCAGCTCCACAAACCAAAATAACATTGTATCATTGAGATAATCTGTATTATGTTCATTCCTTGAGGAAGACAGATGCAGAAAAATCTAACTGCAAAAATATTTATGTGATGATTTGTCACAGTGTGGACACCTAAATTTCCATATATAAATTATACATTAAACCTGTTCAGCTTTCTACTACGGGAGACCATTTTCTGGGTAATTAATTTTCTGATTTATAAAGAATAAGAGAAAGGAGAGCAGTGGAGTAACCTATAGATCATATTTGCTCTGACAAAAGTATTCACAAATACTCATTGAGTTAAATTTCACAATAACCCATTTCCATTTTACCTTCTTAAATTGCCAGTTTAAGGTATTGCTTAGGTTTTACTTTTGCCTGCTGTTAGAAACTTTCTACTTCCTTCAGAACTGTAGTAAAGAACTGTTCTTATTGATTTTTTTTGTAGGGAGAACCATTGAAATTAGATTTGCAAGTCAGGCATTTGGTTCTGCTGAAAATATATTTTTTGACTTCCATCAACTCACGTGCACCAGAGTTACAAGGAATAACTTCCATCTTTCAGCTCATTAACTATACAGATTCTTGTAACGTATTTCTACTGTACAGCTCCACAATATGGTGGTAAATATTCTCATCCTGGAGCTCGTTTCTTGTTTAAAAAAAAAAAAGTTAAGAAGTCAACCAGTAATTATGAGTGTAAGACAGGAATTGCTGAGCAGTATTTTTGCCTATATGACAGAAAGGGGCAGAGTAGATGACTGTAATAATAATTTCTTATCTTAAAAGATGTTTGGCATCAACATTTTTTGGACCTTGAAGCTGCTTAGTTTTCAGTTTCCATTGATGTATAAATGAATTTCAAAACATTTTCCCCCTGCTACACGGTGTAGAATAGGGGGTATTTTTATTCCTGTTTAAATTTACTGGCTACCAGGATATATAGAGCTACCACAACTACATGTTCTTTATTCCTTTGAAACTGAGGGATTTGAGCAGTTTCATCAGCAAGGGTTTGTTTTTGACTCTCTACTGCATGACACAGTTTTTATGTTCATGTTATTTTGTTGAAGTCAAGAGTCACTCTGGCCTTATAGAGATCTTTGTAGCCTGACATATAGTAGAAAACAGAGGTGAGATTTTAATATCTCCAATGTTGTGCTGGCTTTCTGAAATTTTCTAATTGACAGCAAGACGTGTATGTTGTTTGTGAATACAACATAACATTTGCGTAAAATAATTTTTTACAAGTTTAATTGGAGTTATCTTTGTAGGACTGCCTTCCAAATCCTTCTGGTTTCCTCATAGTTTGAACGGCTACATGTGAAAACTTTGCTGCATCTCTTTAGGATGGGGTAGGGTGAGATAGAACAAAAGGAATTAATGACAGTGGGTACTTCTCTAATTAAAAATGCTCTGAAAAGTGCTTGGGCTTGATCTGGAGTCCTATACCCCAGTTGGTACAATTCTCCATCAATTCAAGAGCCTACCTGCAATGGTACATGTGAGCCCAGTAACATAGCAAAAGGGGTGGATTTTTTGAAACAGAGCAGTGATTGTGTATCCAATTTTGGTTTTCTACAGACTTGAGGATGAAAGGTTCTTGTGCAAGGTTTAGATGTGCTGCTTTACAGAAACCACAAGGGCAGAATTGGGGAGGAAAAATGTGGCGTATGCAGGTTAGATTGGCCTTGTGCTACAGTTAAAATCAACTGCAGGTTTAGGAAATGCTCATCAGTGTGATCACTTTTAATTGTGTGGAAACTAACTAGTGACGGTCCAAACTCTACAGTGATTTTTATAGAAGCACCACTGAATGCAGATTGTCCATCAATGTCCTATTCAATACTTGGAAATTTGCTTCTTAGAAAACAAAGCCAGGTCCAAACCATGAAATAAGATGTAAGTTGTTGAGAGTGTTTAGCAAGCCAAATAGTGTAACAGTCTATGTGTGATTAGTCTTACTCTTCGTTTCGAAAGAAAATAATATTAGTCACCTTCAGTAAATTCTAAATTGTGACTGGTTTTCCATTTGGATTGTTTTGTTTCATGTGTCTTAAGGAAAGGTTAAGATTGAAATTTGTATCAGAATGAGTCAATGTTAAAGAAATTACTTCACTTTGGGGGTAAATGAAATGTTTTCAGATTATTCAACAGTTTTAATTTCCTTTCCTTTTTAAAAATACAGATCAATGTCTAAAAGGGAGCAATACATACACATCACTTCATGATGAAATACATCCTTTAGAAGATATTGAATAACCTATTCCCATGTTTTTGCTGTTTGTACATAGGCAACGTTTGTACCTGGCCTAAAAATATTAGTAGAATTTGAGCATCATTTGGGTCCTTCTAAAACTGTAGCATTTAGTGAACTTATTCAAGGTAAAAAAGTATTTCGTAGCTTTAATTAAATCATGACTCCTGGCTTGTACTGAAATAGCTTCACGAGTAAGTTGAAGTCTTGGAGGTCTGTCTCCAGTTCATTTGCAAATTACTTCTGGGCAGATCTTTCAGGAACATATTTTTATTGTAATAAAACAGGTTGCCTTCTGTCATTGTGCTAAAATCACTAAGGGAAGTGTCCTCAAAATTTCAGGATCCCTTTGGGATTTGCTGAGAGTTGAATGACAGGCAGCTTTGCAATTTGCAAAGAAACATATTTATTTGATTAGGCAGGAGCACTTTAACCAGTATAGCTGAGTTGGGAGTAAGTAAAGGACGCTGCCAATTTGGATTTTGACTCCGATGCAGTATCCAGAGCTGTCAGCATACCTAAAATGAGATCTCAAAAACTATTGAGCATTAGGTAGCTGAAGGACAGCCATGTGGGAGGGAAGACAAAGCTGGTCTGTGGCTGCTTATTCTGACATTTATTCGTTGTGAACGGCAGCTCACGATGTTCAGACAGGAGCTATTTGTAAACACTCCTATTTACCTGTCCTTAACAAAAGTAGCTGGGAGAATATTAGGTAGGCTTATCACAGCATGGCTAGAAAATAATTTCTTTATCTAAATGACATTTGTGTTAGAAAATCATTAGAGAATAGATGAAGCTATTTGGAAGCAAGTATTTAAAATATCGCAGGTGGATGGTTGGAGGATACATCAGGTCACACATGAAGGCCAGTGAGTGGGTGTGTGTTCCAGTGTGTGTATGAAGGGCGAGTGGGTGTAAATGCAGTGACATTTTCTTCTGTGTTTTTGAACTCAGAAACGTATTCCTCATTTACACTAAGACCTCTGCACACCTGGTAATGCTTAGCTAAGATTTTGTCTCCCACAGAGGCATGCTCCTGGCAGTGTTCATTGTCTCTTTCTCTGTATTATTGAATAACCAGAGACATCAGATGAGTATTTCTGAAATTGCTGGCTCTGTGTGGTCTTGAATTCTGTAGAGCTCTGTCTTTTGTATCCAAATCAGATACAACTGAAAAAGTAACAGGAGAACGTTAACAAGAATGTGAGAATAGTTTTTATTAGTGGACTGAGCCAACTAATTTGAAGTCACAGGAAAAGTTTTAATGTAACATACACCACGTGTATATCTGCGTGTGATAAGATGCAGTTTTGTTAGTACTGCATACCTTGGGGCCAGAACTCTTCTGCTCAGAGCTCGTGCTCAGTGTGGCTGTGTACTGAGGTACGGTTAAGCAGCAGCTTCTAAATGGTTTGCTTCTCCAAACCTGGGGCTAGAAAGAGACCCCCAACCTCCATATGACCTAAATATCTACCAGATGGAACAAATCTAGAGGGACTTCTCTGCCCGCCTAGAATTAGTCGTAAATCTGTACTTTTTAGTCTCATATCCTGCCCTGCAGCTGATTCTCTGTTTTGCAGAAAAGTAAGAGCAGGATATTGCTGGCTACCTGGGCATAATTACACTGGAGGTTTCTCTTGCACCCGTGCGATCCTCAGCACTTCTGTTGGCTGAAGCATCTGGCATCAGCCGTTTTCTGAGGGAGGCTGCTGGGTTAATTGAGCCACTGGCACGGAGAGCACGCCTGTGTTTCTCTGTGGCATTGTGTTCCTCAGCCTGTCTGGACACAGTGGTGTTATGGGCTTTCTTGGACATACTAGTGCTCTGGTAATGATATGAGGTTGTGACTGTCTGCAAGCTCATGAATACTTGATATGGAAAGAGAGCAGTACTGCGGCCAAGGGGAGAATGGGATTTGCCTAAGCTAATTCAATATTTCCTTGTTGATTTTGCCAGTTTTTAGCGTAAATGACTAAAACATTCAAGGACAGAGGCACCAGGTTTTGATAGCAGGATTTGGAAGACACAGTAAAACTCAGTGTATTCAAGCCAGCAGCGGATTTAGCCAGACACTGATGGTGGTTCATTAACCTTCAAGTCTACTTGGGTGCTGCGGTGCTAGAAGATCTCACTGTAGTGGTATAGTTCTCTCTGCTTTTGTGGTCTTGTACACCTGATAAAAGGAGTCGGTGCAACCCTGCCACGCTGCATTAAGTCTGGTGCAGAAAGTGATCCGTAGTTCCTCTGTTCATTCTGTGCCAGAGAACCCTTATCCTTCTGCTTTGAGTTTCCAGCGGAGCCTGAAGTAGCCGTGCAGACTTTTGTTCGTTCTCCAGCAATGGGAAAACCTGGATGCTTTGTGATAGCTCTGTGTGAGAAACCAAGCCCTGTATATAGCTTTTAATCTGTACAGGAGACCACTGGGATCAGGAATCAGAAATTATAGTGCTACATTCGTGACTTTATTTTTCTTATGAAGAAAAAAAATCTAAAGTCAATGATATTGTTGTGAATGATTTTACACCTTCAACTTTAATCTGATGTGTACCTGCATTTTATACTGTTTATAGTGAAAAGGTCATTAAAATGACAGACAAGAAACTACCTCTAGATTGTACGTGGAGTTAGAACTCATTCTCTCTCTCTCTTAAAGAGAATGAGTTGTGAATGTTATCTCCCAGTTGAAAGTGGGCAAATTGCAAAACTGTTACGTGTAACAGCATGTCTAGGCCAGGGAGACAAGGAAATATCTGGGGCATATGAAATAGACACAACATAAATGCTACTTTGTCTCTGTGTTCGTTTTTTTGTTGTTGTTCTTTATTGGTTTACAATATGCAACCCTATCTATAGATATTGCATATATACATACCATGTGATAATGCAAACCCACTTACCTTTGAGTGTTATGTACGGTTATCTGTACTACATTTGTTAATTACCATAGTTTTATTTGAGTAACTGTTTCTTCCCTTAATGTTTGCTCTCTTGCAGTCACTCTTCCTTTATTTGATCCTGCAGCAGTATATTGCAGCATAATTATTTCCATGGTAACAGGCTGTAATTCCATAAACAGAAGATTGAGTTTGTTATATGATCAGGAGGCAGCTGGAGAGCTATGAGGGCTGATTTTTCAGCAATGCTGAGATCCCACAACCCTTATTGATGTATTACTGTAAATCAGCTGAATTTCTTTCTCTCTCTGCAAATCCTCTTTTAAATAAAAATCACACAGCACAGCGTTGAAATTGGAGGGTGTGTAAACCCTCCAATTGTTGGGGGGATTCTTGAGAAGTTCAGAATTTTTCCCCATTTTCTTTTTGTTTTAAGAATTGAAGTGACTGGGTTTTATGAATGTATTCTTGAAAGAGCGGGGTTCGTGGTCCTATGACTCTTAGCAGGGACAGATGACAGAATTAATTATAGAAAACCTTCAGCATATTGTGGTATTTTTATTCTCATTTCTTTCCTTATTACCACCTAATTATTCTAGATATATATTAATGGATTTATGGGAGTTAATGTTTGGAAAAGTGCATAGTGTCCTTTGAACAGTCTTTCAGAAACATTCACAGTAATTTCCTAGGTTTTCTCCTTAGAAAGAAGTGAAATTATGTGTGTGTGTTTATTTGTGTGTTTGTATTAAAAACAAAAGAAAATAAACTGAGCCACCACCACCACCACCAAAAAACTTGCACTGGGGAAGCTCAAGGAACTGAGAACAGCCTAAGGTTCACCTTCTCATTTTCATCCTAATCAGTGTGCTTCTAACACGTCCTGCAACTAATGAAAGTCTGGATGGAACCTCCTTTACGCTGCAGAGCATCAGACTTCAAGCTTCTACTTTAACGAAGCCATAAAAATTGTTTGTTCAGAAAGCCAAGCGTAAAGTCTCATTTGAAAGGCATTGTGCTTAGACCAAAGTCTAGCAGGTACCTAAACTCCAAAAGAACAACAACAAAAAAAAAACCCAGCCCTACAAACACACCAAATCCACCAGCTACAGTTTATCCCCGAATGACAAAAGTAGATCAGGCTGATCAGCTTGATGTCAGCAGTGAATGCTTATGCAGCCTAATTCAAATGCAGAATAAGTTTCAGGAGCTTTTTTTCTAGTGCAGGGAGAGAAAAGAAAAGGAATGTTTTCTAAAGAGAGACTTAAAGAATATTTGTATGACTACAAAGCCTTCCAACCAGTGAGGATAGAGAGTCAATTGCTGTAGCAGAGATCTGTAGCCTTTGAGCAGGAGAACTATGGTGGGAAGTCTAGCCTCAGGGAAACTAGGCTGTTCATGGAAATAGCAGACTCTTTTGAGAAAGTTTAAGCTTACTTTGAATGCCATGTCATCTTCCTGAGATTATAAATCAGTGATTTTCTAATTTTCTGAATTTACACTTGATGCAGCCTGTAATATTCCCTGGGATAGAAAGGCAGTTGGGGTTACTTGGCGCTCTCTCATTTTGCTGGACTAAGCAGGCAAACTGTGGCTAAGTGGCAGCACAGCTGGGAGACTTGACACCAAATCAGGCCTTTAATGGACCTTGGAGTTGTTCCTTTGTAAGCACTGGAGATGGATCACAAATGGGAATGGTCGGGGATGCTCTGACTGTTAAAGACACGATGAACACGCTTAGAGGAAGGAAGCTGACTCCAGTAGTATTTAATTTGCTCTGATTACTGTTATTTTTAAAGCACTTTTAAGCAGAAACATGTGTGAAAATAAAGCCAGATATAACGCAAAACTGTAATAAAAAAAAATGACAAAACCCCAAAACACAAAACCAAGCACTCCCCACCCCCCAAAGCCCCCCAAACCCAGTCTGTGGTTCTGCTGCTCTGTCCTGATTAGCAGAGGCAATGAAAGGTCCAGTTCTCCTTTGGGTAACTCCATTTGTTTTAAGCCTTAGTCACAATGTGGAAGCTTGAGCTGATTGGAATTGCGGCCTGATTTAGCCTAAGCATTGCTTGCAGCCAGGATTCCCCATCCCGTGCACCTTAAGGTGCTGCTTTCTCTCCTTCCCTCCCAAGGTCTGTATTTTCTGGCAGGGCTCAGCCCTGGCAGCAGTGACACCCTGCCCACACCAGGGACCTCCTGAGGGTAGCACAAAGGCCAAGAGCAGCCGGTGGTGCCAAACCACTCAGCTCATGGTTGCACTCCAGCACTCTGTGTGTGTCTACGAGATTAATAGTGCTGCTGGTAAAGACTAATAATTCTTCGAGGTGAGATTTAGACCCTATTCCTCTCTAGGGTATTGTTTTATACTTTCGTTGCTGTTATAGAATTTACTGCATAAATACTTACAAATAGAAAACATGATTTGGTATTATTTTTGATTGTGTGTGCTTATAGATGCAAATTTGTGTTGCTGTTTCCAAGAAAGTTTATACTGTGATCCCTTTGCGCTGCAAATTGGGATACCTGATTTCGCATTTGTCTGGAGTAAGCAGCAATATCCAAATTGCTGGTCTCAAAGCAGTATAGATATAGGTTTAGGGCTACTCCGTGGGAGATACTAATTCATGGAGGAGCTACAGGTGAAAAGAACTGTAAGAATTAATGTTGCCTTCTTGTGGTGCTACAGTTGTTTTGGACAAAAAACCTGGTAGAATGCTACGGCCCATAAATCGTTGGTCTGAAGAGTTGAGATAGAAAACACTTGGTAAATTATTCAGTACGTTTTCCTGATAAAGCAGTGTTTATTTCTAAACCACTTTCATTGCTAGTGTCCAATCCAAACTAATTTTGATGTCCACTACTTCCTAATGGTAATTATTTGCAGCCTGGCACAGGCTCTCCAGGAAAAGAAAAGTACTTTTGTGGTCAAGGCACAAGACTGGGAGTCAAGAGATTTAATTTTTATTTCCTGAGTCTGCACTGGCCTTTGTGACTGGGTTGAGAAGCTCACTTCTGAACAGCAAACATTAGGTTCTCCTCCCTCTTTCTTACTCAGATGTCAAGTTTATTTAGTCAGGAGCTGTCTTGTCCTTTTAGATTTACTTGAATTTTTCTGTTGGTTTTTTTTTTTTTCCTGTTTCATTTGGAAATGAAGTGTGTTAACAAAATATCTATTTTGCAGAGAAATGCAATACTTATCTTAAAATATCTTTACGTATCTTAAAGCAGAAATTATTTTATTATAATCAGGTAATACTCTGCTTGCTAAGCAGACAACACTAGTTTCCTAAAAATATTAAGGAAAACAATTTCCTGTACTTTTAGCTCAGATCTTGCAAATGGGTCTATGGTTTAAAAGGGCAAGCCCAGTATCATTAGCCTAGAAGAGCTGACATTGACCACTCTGAACCTGATTCTGCAGCTGCAAAGGCTTTTTATATGGCAGAAATTCTGTTTTCACAGTGCCAGATTTTCTCCCTCAGCTGCTTATTTCTTTTCCTGCATGCTCATTTTTTAATGTTATTCTGTGCTATGAAACTACTGTGTTTTATGATATAGATTGTATGGTAAAGCCCATCTCCAATTTTATGGGAGTGTATGTTTAAGGGAAGATTTGCATGGGAGTCATTTCTTGAAGTAAAATAGAAAGGGTGGTTGGATGTGAAAACGACGTTCTCTTGTTCTAAAGAAAAACCTGAATTAAGGCATGTGTGCTCAAGTGGAATTGTTTTAAAATTACACAAGTGGAGGTGTGTCTGTCTAATGCTGAAGCTTAAAATTGCCAGGTTGTTTGATACTGTTATTGTCTTTCAGCTTGAACTATGGATGCGTATACAGTAGTATGCTGTGCTGTAGTATACAGTAGGTAGTGCTGAACCAAGAATATGTTATACTGATGTTTTCAAAAGAGTTTATCCATCTACTGTCTAAGCTTTAGCAGAGAGATCCGTTGTTTTAAAAGGAAGGAAGAGAACAATTTCTCAAGACATGTCTACAAATCAACTATTTGTTTTATGGGGTTGGCTGGGTAGTAACAGATAAGTTGTGCCTCTGAGAAACATATTAATAACTTTTTGGCACAAAAAACCTGGAAAGAAAAAATTTGTCTTGTTACCTGAAAAGGTTTTTTTTTAAATTCTCTTTCCATCTGGTAAGCCCATAAATGAGCAGAAGTAGTGAAGTTGTCTCAACAGTAGAATTACGTGGCATCTACTAGTTATAATACAAATAAATTAACATGAGGCATGTTGTTTGCAATGTTTTCTTTAAAGTACTAAATAAAAGGGAACAACTAGGATATCCAGATTCCTCTCAGGAAAGAGGACATTGGCCACTTTTAAAACAAAAACTGCATTGGTCATGTGGGATCAGTACTTCTGGGAAGTCATTCCATACGCCTCAAGATACTTCACCGTGAAACGCAGTAGGTGAAAGCCTTGTGGACAATTACTGATATGGTCAGTCGGTTCTCAGCAGACAGCGTTCAAATGTCCAAAAAATAAAACATAAATGTTGTGCTGACAGGAACACGGAATAGCACAGAATAGGAACCACAATAAAATATTTATATTATAACCTGAGACATAATTTGATAAACTGTGAAAGAGCAAATGCTTTTGAGACTTACTGAAGGAAAACATTATTAAATTTCCACCCCCACTTTAAGTCAGTACCATTAGGCCAACACTGGGTATTCGTATAAATCACATTTTCAAATTTGTTATAGAATATTAGCTTTCATTGAGAGATCTGATATGTTAGTTGCCTTCAGTTCAGATTGTCAACACTTGGGAGTGTGGGTTGACACTGGCACTGCCTGCTGTCAACAGCCCCGCTTCATTCTCTCCTGCAGTTTTCACTCTTCAGTCTGGGATGTCAAAAACACTTTATTGATTGTGCGTAGGGAAACTTAATCTGGTTAAATGGATACTGGCCTACTACAGAGCAACAGGTAGTTGAAGGTGAGAGTAGCTTAGCGGATGGTAGTAGAGAAAGACGTAGAAAGACTGGAAGCAAAGACTGGCCCTTCAAATAGGACCAGGTTTCTTTTAACACTGATGAGAGCATCAGAGAAAAACTGCCTAGGAGAATGGCAAACTGTCCACTTCTTCACGTTTTCAAATGAGACAGGATACCTTTTAGAAACTATGTGGCCACACAGAATTTACTAACCTCAGTATTTCGGCAAGAAGGTGAAATCTACTGGACTGTAATATACAGGAAGGGAGATGAACAGATGAACTGATTTTGTGGCCTTTTAGTCTGCGTTCTTTAAAATAAATCCCTTGTCTGTCTTGGCAATGGTCTTTGTGGTGGAATCTCCTTTTGTGAGGAACAGTTTCAATAAATTTACAAGAAATAAAGCATAAAAATAGATGCATAAGAGCTGTTTCTACCAATTCCTTAATATGAACCTTTAAAATGTATAAAGAATCTGTGAGTTATATGTATAAAAGCAGAAGGAACAGACCAAACTGCACTAAAGTCAGGTAGTGTACATGACTATGAAAAAGTACTGGGATAGGATCTAAGCCAGTGCCCTTTGCAGTCAGCAGGAATGCTATAGCTGACTCTTGAATGTGAAGGTTCACCAAAAGTAGTCTATTTTGTAAGACGACGAGAGCACACAGGCTTTTTTCATGTTTTTAAAAACACTCTGTCAACACGGTAACTGTAGATTTTTGCATGGTGTCTTTCATGAAAACTGAACCAGAAACTTAATCCCTTTCAACTGCCTACCTGAGCAGAAAAGCTTCTGCAGTGTTGAGTGGTGTGCTCTGAGTATGCAGGCTTCCTGAAACTCCTCCTTCACGGAGTGGGAGCAGGAAATTCCTGCTTTTTTGGCAGGGTTCCGATGAAGTGTCTGTAGGCTCCACGCTTGACATCCCCCATGAGCTGAAGCACTGCTAGTCACATAATGTATTTGGATGTTGTTGTCATTCCATCTCTTTTGCCCTTCTCTTCGTTCATCCTTTGCTGAGTAAAGCAAGAAAATATACCTATAAACATTGGAAAGGGATCATAATATCTAAATTCTGGGAAATGCATGTCAGAATTAATAATTCCTTATTTTTGTGGGACAGTGAGTCTTTAAAGATTGTGTGATCTGGAGTGTACAAATCCTTTTTCCCCCAGCATGGGAGATTAATAAAATCTGAAGATTTCATCCAACTTCTTAGTAAATTTTTGTTCTGTATTGTGAATTGCAAACTTAATGTTTCTAAACTTCAGATTTGTCATCTTTTCATCTATATTTACCTAAGAATTTGACCCAGTATTTACAACTTTTGTATCTTCTTGGTGGCTGTTGCAGGTAACGGCAAACACGTGCAGTGGCTACGTGGGAAGGATGGTGAGGTCTGGGTCTGGGTTATGGGAGAAGCCCCAGGTGACAAGCCGTATGAGCAGATATCAGAGGAGCTAATAGCAGAGCGAGCCAGGCAACAAGCACAGAAGGAGGCAGAAGAACTATGGTGAGGATTTAAGAATCTGAATTCAGGGTCCACTTGACATAATGGGAGACATGGCCTTGTAGAAAGGTGGCAGGTAATGGTGGGTAAAATTGGTAAGTATGTTTTGTGAACATTTGCTTTCACTTGTTTTGGCAATTTTTCAGCACGTGAAAATGTAATTTTATTTTTATTAAATACTGAAAAACAAAAGCTTTATTTAAAAAAAAAAAAAAAGTGAAGCAAACGTTTTTCTTTTGGGGAATTTTTCTAAACCATCGGCCAGTTTGTAAATAAATAAAAATGGAACAACCTGGTTTTGAGATGATTGAATTAGAAATGTTCGTTGCATCACAATGCCTGTAATGGAGATTTGGTGCATAAAATCCTTTTTGAAATTGGTTTTCTTTGCATATTGCTTGTATTAATTCTTATCCCAGCAGTTCAGAAACTGATTATACAAGTGCCATGCTGTTGTTTCCAGCAGGGCCTCTTCCAGCTTTGGGAGAGATTCAAAAGTGTTTTGATGCTTGATATTGTTGGGAAGTAGGCCACCTGCCTCCCGCACTTCCTTTTGTAGTGCAGCACTGAAAAGCAACAGTTTAAATATCAGATTATTCAGTGTTATTCCTTTTCATATAAGATTCTTCTTGCTTACAGTGATCGCATACTTAAGCAGAGATTAAAGGCTCCAACCTGTGTTCTGCATTCCTTTTACATTGTCAGTACTGATAAACAATCTAGGGTGAGAATTTGGCAGACATTTGCATTGATATTTGAAAGACAATAAATTCCCAATCATGCTTTGCTAGACTGACAGAAAAATCTATTTTTTCAGGCAGGGAAGGAAAAATATAGGGTATGACTCAAAGACATCTAAGAAGTATTTCTCTAATTTACAAGGTGCTATTTTAATTAGTCATTTATCAAAAATTGAAAATGTCTACTTTCTGGATAGTTTCCTCAAATCTGATTTGTGGTAGGTCTCTTGTTAAATACATTTGAATTCTTTCCTTCTATGTTTCCATGAAGTCTTATGCTAATTGTTTGTTGCAACTGGTGAATATTGATCATCAATTAAAAAAACATAAATCAATTTCTTAAATTATTTTTATTTCCAAATTCTTTTCTGAAGGAGACAGAAGGAGGCTGAAATTACAAAGAAATTCCGGGATGCTATGGCTCAAGAAAAAGCCAGAATAGTGGCAGAAAAATGGAAAATAGAAATAGAAGATCGGAAAGCTGCCAAATTGGAGGAGGAAAAAATTCAGGAGGAACTGAAGGTTTGCACAGAATAATTTAGCTTTTAAAATGGTGTTTTTATATAGATTCAAAGTTCTTGTCACCTTCAGTGCATGTTTATTAATAAGCTTTAAAACCCAGAGTTGTAATTTTTCATCCTGGAATATACAAATAGCTACATGGTGTTCACCAGAACAGCTGGGTGAGTGATGTGAAAAAATTACATATCTCATTCAAAAGTGTCAGGACAATCAAACTGGTTATTCAGCTCACACATTAACAGAATTGTTCAGTCAGCTGCACTGAGTGAATCATACTGGGGGGAAAAATGTACAATTGTGAATTTCCTCATTTTAAGTTAGTTTTTGCTTGGACATGTTTTGTGTATTTTGGATGAGTTGTTCACATATTTAACTTGAAAATTCTGTCACTACTTTCTTTAAGATAATGAGGGGTGGATCCTTCTCCTACTTAACATATGGGAAAAGTCCAGTTGGCTTTGCTGGGAGAAGCCAATTTGGCTGATTTTTATCAACTTCATCATGAATTTTCTATGAGCTCAGTTATACAGTTTTGATGCTTGTTTGCAATAATGTTTTTTCACGTTCTCTTGTTGAAAATAACAATTTGAAAACTAAACAGGAAATTAAGGCCCCTGTCTACCCTTCTCATACTACTTTATAAAGCTAAAAACTTGTTTAAAAAATGAGAAAAGAAGATAAAATTAGTTTAGCGTGCAGAGAAATTATAGCCTTCTGAGTCTGGGACTGCACAAGATTGGTGAGGCTGGGTTTCCATGGAGAAAGCCTGTAGCAAAATATGACTTCTAGGAGATCTGCATCCAGTAACTTCTGTCTACGTGCCTCTCTCCTGCCGACAGCTTGCCATGTCGTTTTTCCCTTCTTGGCATGGTGATTAAAGGTGTGGAAAGTGCCGATAGACTCCCGCCTTGTCCCTCTGTGATGGGAGGAATCCTGAAAATCTCAATGTTAAATTTATGCGGTTTGTTTACAAGCTGGAGACAGCAAGTTACTTGTCATTCTATAAACAGTGGGACTGGGAGTTGAGGGTGGTTATATAGCACAAAGCAAGGGCGGTTCCTGTAGCCTCCTCTGCACAAAGTTGCTGATTTACCTTTGCACAATTAATTTGAATTCATAGGAGAGAACAGGGCCTTTGAAATTTGATGTCAATGAGTAATGAAGCTATACCTTTCAAGTGCGTTTGTTAATGTATGAATAATGAGCAGAGCAACTAATTAAACTTTCTTTCCTCTGCTTTTCAGAAAGCAAAGCCCTCTTGAACAAAGACCGATACAGGCCTATTCACTTATATCTCTGTGGTTGATTACAGTGCACTTGATGGGGTAAATGTCCACACAAAAAGCTCAGTATTCTTTTATTTCCAGTAGACTTTTTCAAAAAGCAGAGTAAGCAACTTGTGAGACTTTAAGTGTCAAGCAGTCATCACGTTCTATTAAAGAAAACTAGTCTTTCAGTTGTTGATACAATTTGAAAGGAATGGCACCAAATTCTGCTCATTTACATGTTGATGGAAAGGTAATGTCTCAGTGACCTGTGTTCCCACTGTTTCTTGGGAAGTGAGGTATCCTCCATTCAACCGAGTGCCTGGTAGGAGCAAGAACTGCAGTGCTTGTAAGTGGGGTGAGAGTTTGGTTCAGTTTCTACTTTGAATTTCAAATACTAACCTTTGCCCAGGATTTCTTTAGCTCTATTCATAAAGTTGCCAATATCTTTATTTTATCAAAGAAACAGAAACCCTTTCCACCCCTCTATGATTCCCTTAAAATAAAGCATTTGAACAGAATACGTGCAAAAATTTAAATAAATGGACCAAAATTTTTAAGACGAGACCCAGCAGAAATGAAGTCTTCAGCTTCAAAAATGAGTTTGAAAACAAGATATGCAGTGGTTATTTTTCAAATGCTCCTTTATTTACTGTGCTCCCAGCATTTGCTGTATTAATACAAGATAGTCTAATTACATTTCCAGCCCTGGGTATTCAGTTAGGTTTATAATTTGAGATTGTTAAGAGGGACTTGGACTGACATAGGGTTCCACCAGCAGAGGCTCAAATGCAGGATTGATCCCTGGTACTATAACACCACACCTTTGCTACTCTGAAGAGCAGCTCATCTATTACTTGGTCTTGAAAAAGCAGATCTCATACACAGTGCTGTAGAACTACTTAAAAACAGTGAAGACATTTCAAAGACAACTAAATCTCACAGGTTAATATAGGGGAGTTTTTAACTTCTGTCCACCGGCTTATTTAAGCTCATGTGGCTTTCCTTCTCCTTCCCATTTTACCTTTTTTATACCTACTCTTGTGCAGTGGGAGAAGCACATGAAACATTTATGGGCTGAGTGGAAAGGTACCTAGACAGGAAAATAGGAAGGTCATGTTTCTGGCATCTACCTCCATCTACAAAAAGTGGCTAGAACTAAGGTGTTTGGAAAAAGATTCATTAATGAATCTGCTCATGTATGACTGCAATCATTGAAATCACAAAGAAATATACCTTTCATGAATGATTCAGGGTGTGGAATGAGATGCAGATCAGTTAGCAAGCCCACTTTAACAGGTTTAAAATATTTAATCATTGATTAAATTGAATTGGTAATCATTCTCCTGTGATGATGACCAGACAGTGTTTAAAGCAGTCTCCAAACTGGGGTATGAAAAGTTCAGTCTCTGCTAATGCTTCATCCTCTTGAAGCATTTTGACTTGGGAGATTGAAACTCTGTGCTTTTTGCTGATGTGTTTAATTTCTAACCATATTGTATCACAAACACTCCTTTTTAAAATGGTTTTATTCCTCTTGACCTATCATGGGACTTTAGGGCTGTCTGCGCTAGATAAATGATATCTCACATATCAAAGTGAACGATGATCCCTGTTTCCTTTTCCAGCACTATTAGAAAAGTATTGCTTTCCTTGGTGTTTCTTAAGCAGAATTGCCTTTAATTTATGATGCTAGAATATAAATGTCGACTGCTCTATTTTTGCAGTTTAAGGACAGCTATTCTTTTATGCACCTATTGCAAAGGACAAATAAGAGAGCCAATTACTATCATTAATCTTTTTGCTAATTCACAAAGGCTATGAGATCATAGGCATAATTTCCTACTGTTATCAGTTGCTGTCATTAAGAGTCCTGAACAATGTGCAGAGCTAGGGCAAATTAAAGGTACGAGCATCAGCCAGCCAGGGGCGGGTGGTATCCTTCAGCTACATTTAGAAAGAACAGATAGATACTCTCTCAGTTTGCTCTTCATGCGGTCTGCATAAAGCAAGAGAATGTTAATAGTAAAGTACTGTCTGTATGACAACATCAGATAACTGCCACATTTAACAATATAACCACAGTTGACATTAAAGCTAAATCATCATTTTCTTGGGAGATGAAATTTGTGTAAACCAAACGCTGCATATTAACTTTTATGGGCATAATTTTTTTTCATCAAAAAATATTTAGTAGGAATTTTAATGAGAGTGGCAGTTAAGGAGAAATCATCCTTATTCTATTAGTAGACAACAAGACAGTGCATTATCATTTCCTTCCAAAGTGGTTTGGTTTTTTTTTTTTGATGCAAGCTTATGACCTTTAATTCCAGTTGGGATTGTGGTGAGTGAAGCGAGCTTTTTTTTAAGGTGTGGATCCAAGAGTTTCTATGTCCTTGCTGTTTCTATTCTCATCAAAAAAGACAGATTTAGAATCAACTTTCAGAGAGGAACAGAATAATTAGTGCTTCAGTTCAGGAAATCTCTAATAAAGACAAGTTATGCTTAATAGAAAGAACACACTTCAGTCCTATTGACTTGAATGGGCTTTCAACACATGTCTGAGTGCTTTACTGTGCCCAAAAGTGCTGGGGATCTGATTCTTTAGACAATTGCCACCAGGTGTAAAGTTTAGGAATACAGCAAAATGTCACCATCGCCACTTACATACTGTGGGCTTCTTATGAGACAGCAGTGAGAATCCTGTCCTGATCTTAAAAACCCTCATCTCCAAGTAAACATTAAGCTTTTGAGGAGGCCTGCAATCTTTTAGTGCACATAAGCTACAAGTTTAGCTCTGTGCTTTGCTGGCAACTCTTTCCCAAGGACAGTATATTTAGAATCCAGGAATGTGACAACAGTTTCTTGATGGGGTTTGATACCCAGTTCATTCTGAAAATGCCTCAGTTGGGTCCATTCAGTTATAACTACAATAACTCAGTAATACTTCATTTTGTTTTCTCTCATGTGACCTCAGTTCAGATTTTTTTTTTTCTATGGAGTTTTCTCTTTAACAATGAAGGAAGTGGGGCAGCTGTTAGTTCCTGCTGGGAATCCAGTCTTCAAGGTTTTCTATGCTACTCGTGAGGAACAGCAATATTAATTTCAAAGAAAAATCTTTTCCCTAGTGACATCAGTAACGATTGCTCTGCTGGATCACTAGTGAAAACTAGCAAAGATTTGATATTTTCCATGGGCAAATGGGAAAATCTGAGCCACTAATGAGGATAGTTTACATATCAGGAACGCAAGCTGTGGAGAGTCCCTAAGATCCAGAGACAAATCTTAGTAGATTGTCACTTGGATCATTGCAACCCAAGCAGAGTTTGCTCCAGCATGTGCAATAAACCTCAGACCTCTCCCAGTAAGGGAACAGTCCTTAGTTTTGTCTTCTCTCTCATCTAAAAGAGGGTCTTTGTGAACCAGAGTATGTTGTTACCTCCCTATATGAGCCATGTGTGAATAGCATGTCTTGGGGCATATCCATGATGGAAACATAATTTCTACATAAAGCATGACTGCATTTTGCACGTAAGTCTCTGTGCAAAGACCTGCACGGTGAAGTGATGAAGATCCTGTGTTCCTTTTGAGAAACTGGTAGTAGAGAAGAAAACAATGTGTCTCTGCAGACACCTTCTTTTCCGAGGCAAGTGAGAGAATTTTCTCAGAATGTGGGGGAGGAGTTGGACATATTTCTGCTGATACTTACAGCTCTGTTAGAAACTGCCAAGTGGGTTTGTAGAGAACACCGTTCTCTGAATTCAGCTTGCTGTGTCACCCTTGCTGAGGACAGGCTGTCCTGGAGCCGGGGACCCCAGGGTTTCCACATTCCCTTCTTCATAGCAGGGAGTCTACAGGCTCAGATCTGAAGAAGAGCTGTGCTCTCAGCTCTGTGGCAGGTAGCCTGAATGTCTGCCCTCACTCAGGGGTGGTTGCTGAGGGGTCTTAGGAGATTCACAGCAGCTGTAATGCTGCCTCCACTACCTCCAGCTCTCGGGGCTGCCAAAGACTCTTCTTGCCAGCTTGAAGCATTGAGGGAATCCCAGGCATCCCATGCTTCGGAGAGGACTGTTGTAGTAAATATGTCTTGCAGGTTTTGCCCTGAGAGGGATGGCAGTCATTCAGCTGCCCTGTATCCCATAAGACTCCCCAGGGAGACCCCAGGAGCTGTGGCAGCCAGAAGCTCAGTTCTCCATTGTAAAAAAATAAATTACTCTATTTTGGCTTTTCCACAGTGCATTTTTTATTTTTTTAAATCTTTCTGCAACAAAAAAATAAATGCTGACCTCATCTTCTCTCATCTGCATTGGACCGAAACATTAGAAGCTAACCGTGACTAATATTAAATATTATTTAGAGCTGGCTGCAGTAAAGCTATCAAACATTGTGATGCACACATCGACAGTAACAAGTAACAAGTTTGTGGTAAATGCTCAACTGCCAGAGGCTAGATAAGATCATTTAGCATGTTCAAATTCTCCAGTGGAGTTAAAGCTGGAGAGGATTACTGCTGCCTATTCAATTACCAGTGTGATTTGTCGCAGCAGGTCAGTATTTCTTGGCAATTTGCAACTACATACTGAATTGTCACCTTCTTAACTATTCTGGAAGAGCCAAAAGGGTCACGGCACACGATACACCATCTCTCAGGCAGAAGGTGATGTCTGTAGGTTATTTTCGCTCTTCTCTCTCAGCTCTGATGTGGAGGATTGGGTTCACAGGGAGAAGCAGATAAACCGGTTGCTGTATTCTTCCAGTAGAGTGAACTTGAAAAGTTCAATTGGTGTTCATTTTAAATCCAAACATATACTCATAATTGACAAACAGAAGTCTTTTCTTTCCTGTGTGATACTAACAGGGATTGTTTTTCCTCACACACCTTTAAGGAGTAGCACAAAATACTTGCATGTGCATTCTCGTGCTAATTTGAATAGATAAAATTTAAATTTTTGCTTCCTTTGAAAAGGAAAAAGCTATGAAAATGTTTTGTGAATTCAGAATCAAATACCAACATTAAAGTTGTTGTTGTTACTTCTTTGACTTCAATCTCCTTCTCAGTAAAAAAAAAAGGTAGAATTTTCTTAGTAGGCTTCACTGCTTTCCATTAAGAACTCAAACTACTTGAATTCTGATTTTTTGTTGGTTTTGAGGTTTTTTTAGACACTTTCATCTTTTTACTGAAAAAGCTTCAACAATAGCTACATTAAGAAAGCAAAACTTGTTACAAAGCTCATGTGATTCAGGGAACCTGCTGTGAGAGTGATTTTTTTTTTTTATTTTATTTTTCTTTTCCCATATTAAGTTTAAGTTGTGGTTTGAGATGTTTGAATAGAAAACATTTTGATAACCCAGGATTGGCCATGTGTCTGTCCATCTTCCTGAATAGATAGTCTAGATGTATTGGATTTTTTTTAGGAAGCGAAGCTAAGTGAATATTCTCCTCATAAGAATAAAGAACAGCTGATTGCATACTTTTTCCAGGAAGAGAACAAAGCCATTTAGCAACAACTGATTTATAGAATCCCTGATTCTATGGGGTATGTAAAAGGATAATTTATTTTTTAATTTTTTTTTTTTTATTCTGAAGAAGCTGCTGGGCTTTGAAATCAGTGCTTCCTAAAAGCATTGACTTTTCAAAAACTGTCCACTCAACTAATCTTTTTAGGACTCTGAAGATAACAATGGGAGGATGATGTTAGAAATAATCAAAGACAGTAGCATTAAAATATAAAAAAATGACTGAAGAACAGTGCTAGGCTTTTCTTTTTCAGAAATAATAAGCCTAATTTATTGTTCATCATCTGTGTTATGGAACTATTATTCTCTACACAGGTACATCGCTATTAATACCCAATATTTCAAGTCTTTTGATTTGTTGTATTATCAAGATAGATCCTCTCCTGGTGTAAACTGGTGGAGCTCAGTTGTGCCAAATGGAGAAATGTTGATTTATGCTACTTAGGGAAATGGAAAAGGTTGAATTCTTTCAAAGGGTGGAGATTGCATTTGTTTCATTTTCCCACTTTGAAGATGGTGTTGCTTGTCACTGTTAAATTTCTTACTTCTTTTTAGTCTTTTTGAATTGTTAATGGAGAAAAGTATTTAGAACCTTGTCAGCTGGCTGACTATTCCAAAGCAAACCATCCCTGTGAAAGTCAAGACACCTATCCTTGTTTATTCACACTTGGATCTACACTGTTATTTCCATATTCATGCAAATATAACATGTCATTCTTCCTTAAACGTGCTGTTGTGATCCATGACCAGAACAACCAAACAATCCAGATTCCTTCTGCTGCTTCTGGCCCTTGCTGAGCTTCTAGAGGTTGCAAACAGCAATATCGTTTGCTTTGGAAAGTTGTCTTCTGAAAAGAATTAGAGTTGTTTTCCTTTAATTCCAGATTTCTGGTTGACAATAGATAACTTTTGCAGAGCTATAGAGAACTGGGGGAGGGGGAAGGAAGAGAGAAAAAATAATCCTTTCCTTCCCCATGGTGGACAAAAGATTTTTTTCTGTTCCCGAGACAGACATTCCAGATACCTGTTTCACTCTTGGGAAAATACCTATGAATCTCTCCTAGGGGCATTAAACAACAATATTGTTTGGACATTCATATTACTGTATTTGGGCTGCTTTTGATATTTGTGCCCTGGCAGGTGTTAAGACAGACAATCTTTGAATTTTCTAATGTACTGTAAAACACAAACTATTTACTGTCGGGAAAGGCTTAATCAATTAATATGGGATTTTACTAAATTAATGTAGCTTTTGGAGAGTTCAAACCCTTTCAGCCTAAAAATGGCTGAACTATAGCAAACATTTATGTATAGTTTGAATTTTCATATAAGTAGCATTTTCAAATACTGAACAGGAAGAACCTACATTTAAAAAGACTAGGTATGCAAGTTTCTTCTTGCAGGTTTATAAGTGACATCATGAAAGCTCAGTTTTACATCTCACACAGACGGAGTTTGGAGAATAATAGAAATCAGTTTTAAGTGCCATTTTTTAAATCTCTCCACGCATATTTGCAATACTTATTAAAATAGACCATGGATAGTTTTGGTCATGCTGTCAATCCTGCTGTGATGAAAGTTTGTTTTCAAACTTAGGAAATATGCCTTTCCACAAAGTTCACAGTGCACAAATATGATATAATAAAAAGGAAGCTAAATATGTCCAGTTCCCCTAAATCCAATTACATCTGAACATAATTTTCAGACTTTTCCTCATACTATGTCTCAAAAAAAACCCCCAAATACCAGTACAAAGTCTGTAGCTAAACTTTGGCTCAAATACATCAACTCAGCTGATTGATAAGACCATGTTGGTGCATTTGAGAAAATTTTTATTCCAGTTTAATGTAATCGTTGGGGTTTGTTTGGTTTGGTTTTTTTTCCCCTGTGCTCAACTATTGCTGGTCCCATTGCAATGAAATATTAAAACCCTAACAAAAGGGAGCAGTTAGGAAAATGTGAAGACCTTTAATAAACAAAAGTTATTTAAGGAAGACAGAAGGATCTCCCCCAAACCTCCTAGAGTAAGAAAGCAGAGTTTCAGTAGATTTTATTCAATTGGCTTCACCCTAGAAAGTTGATAGGATTAACAATTTGCAACAACTCACGATCTACTTTGGGCTTCATTTACTTATAGTTTAGGTTAGGTCACTAGGTTAGTAATTCAGAGTGATTTTACTCAATAACTTACAACAAAATTCTTATCTATAAGTTTGTTACCCAAAAGGGTATAGTGTTGGTTCCATTATAAAATTAAATGAAAACCTGTTCTTATTCATATCTCAAATTATTTCAATAGTACAAATAACACTTCATAAAGTTTGCCTATTGTGAAAGGTGAGAAACCCAAAGCTAGAAGAGACAGTGATTTTTCCAAAATAACGTAGCTACCCTGTGGGAGGAAGCAACTGAAGCAGTGTCCTAACTGTTGGCACATTCTTCCTCTTTAGTCACCTCTGCTTTACTTCATTTCACCTAGAAAAGAGAAGAAGAAGAAAGACAAAAGGGCGAAGAACAAATAAGGCGACAGGAAGAAATCCGAGCAAAAGAGTTGTATCTGAGCCTCAAGCAAGCTCAGCAGCATAGTCAACACAGTGACGATGACCAGGAGTGGGAAGAACAGTGTGAGTAAAATTTACCTTCACAGGATTAATGTATTTCTAAAAGCAAATAAAGGAGACTTTTAGAAGGGAAAAAGATGCTGCTGAAAATCTACTGAGAGCAATGCAAAATGCTATATTATTATGCAGGAAATTACCAGCTTGATAAACAAATTATTGTGAGTTTACCACATTTCACATTTCTTTGTGAAAAAGAATCTTTGTCAATGCCTTATAGAAAATTTGTCACGTACAGTGACTGAGATCATTGATTTTTATCTAATGTAATTAATTAACAGTTTTGGCTTAGTAATAATAGTTCTCGATACAGTTATTTCGACAGTTTGTCCTCACCTATCTCTGAAGAGGTAAAATCTGTCTTCATCTGTATTTTAAATGCTGCCATATGGTGATGGGGTCAAGCTATGATATCAGCACTGAAACTCCATTTCAAAAGATTCCAGTAAATAATACTTAGATTGTTGCCCTGAAAAAAATCCTTATGATCATGACTCACACTATTGAGGTGCTGTTCCTTTTTAGTCACCCTGAACTTCTTTATTGATATCATTATTGTGATTAATTTAAAAATACTCTCGTGATTTTTAAAAGGCTAAAAGACCAGAAAAAAAATATTACTATATATATGTATACATTCATACTGTAGGTAAGTAAAGGCCTACTTTATGAGTAAATAATGCTTAATAGGTTATTGGGAATAAAATGTACATCTACTCTATCTGGAGTTTATTGTAATAGTTGGCTTCAGAAGGAGGAAATTTGTTTGCAATAAGAATTGTGCATTTTGGGGGGGGGGGAGGGAGAATATTTTATTTGCCACATCTATACTCATTTGATTACTCTGCAGAAAAAGGAAATGTAATGATTGGAAAGTTTTAGCTCATGTGGGGTTATTGTGTTAACTATATATAACAAAAAGGTTAATCAACTAATACTAAAAATGGAGTTTTAGGGAGCTGATAGTCAGTATGTGTTGCATGAAATACCTCTTGAAGTAGGAAGAAAATATTGCTGTAGTGTTACTTATTTCCTGACAGAAGTAAAAGAAATGTTTCAAAATATGCAATGAGTTTATTTTATGGTTTTAGTCATCAGTTCAGGAGTTTCTGAAGACTAATTACTGAAGTCCTATTGCCTGGGATTAATGTGATAGTGAATCATTCTGTACAACATGAATTAAATCTATATGAGATACACTGGTGCAATTTTCCAAGCTTATAGCTGGCTATGCTCATTTTTGATCAATAAAACCTCTGTATATTACACTGTCAAAAGAAGGTACTTATTTCTTGAAGAATTATCTAAATCCAGGTGTATGTGTTTATTCAGAAAAGAAAACTGTAGCTTTTTGTATTTTGAGTGTTTAAGAGCAGAATGAGTTGAGGGAAAAAATAGCCCTTTAGTTTTGTAGAAAATGAGGCATCGTCAATTAGCATCAGCTGGCAACCTAGCACAGAGGATGGCATTATGAACTTTAGCATGTCTTTGATGGTAGATAAGGAAAGAAAATATATTTGCAACCATATCATATAAAAAAAAAAATAATCTAGCCTATCTCTACACTGAAATTGTCAATAAAACAAAATACTATAAACATTACTAAAACCGGGTATCATATTCTTACTATTGCATTAAAGAGGTAACCGGGGTTTGAAATTGTGGTCTCAGTTTTCTCAAGGAATGCTGGTTGTACAGGGCCAGATACCAGAAATGCAATAGAGGAATTCTGTGAGAAAGCAGAGAGGGAAGGAACAAGCTATGAAAGGTTTTGAATGTGATTTCTGTAATGGCATTCTTGGTCTGCCAAAACACTTTCGACTGCATCATATGCCGATGGATATAATGTACCACCAATATTTTTTCTTGTGCAACCTTTGGGGTATTCCGTAGGCTCTGCAGGAGCTCAGTCACCTTCAGCCTGTGTGCCTCAATACCTAGAGACCTGTCTGCTTGTGGTCCAAAGAGCGACCAGCTGCTGCTCATGTCACTTCGAGCTATCTAGCCTGGGCATCAATTACAGTGCTGCCGAGGCAAAATCAAACCTCAGCACCTTCTAGCTGGCGGCACCACAGTTGGGTTTTGCAGCCTGCTATAAATACTGTGCTGCCAGAGTTTATGCTGTTATCAGTAATTGATTTAGCATTAAACTAACTGCAGACTAATGACTAGAGTGTATCACATCCTTGTTTATCCTCTTATGCTTATCTCAGTGTCTCAATTTATCCCAGTTGGTTTGAGGGCTTAGAACTGTGTTCCATTAGCAAATGGGTGTGACAACTTAAGATATGAAGATGCAGTGTTTAGTGCCTTATCTGAAACCAGTTCCTGGCTGGTTTAGACTATGCCATCAGACTTTGCAGTGAGCTTCCTGAGGAATGTTAACATCTTCAGTTTCCTTAACTGCTGCAGAAGCCAGAACCTCTAGCAGACAGGCAATAACAAATATTTGGAAGTGAGAACCCCTGAATTTGCTATGGAATGAACTAGTATCTCAGGATCACCAGATTTTTCACTTTTTATTCCAGTTTCTGATTACTTTTTTTCCCTTTTTATGGTAATCCTTTTGTTTTGTCTTCAAGTATTCCTTTGGGACGCTGAGAGAAAATTTAGTCAAGTTAGGCACATCTATCCGGCTATCCGCTTGTCATCTTTTCTAAGCAATAAATAAATGCATGAATGCATAAGAGAATTACGAGCAGATGTAATATTCACATCTTTTGTCTCTACACACCTGCAATGGAAACCATATTGCTCATTAGGAACAAGGCCAGGCTCCTTTGTGTCTTACCTCCTTGAAGTCAGCCCTTCATACTCACCAGTGTTGGGGGGTCAGTACTGAAGAGGAACAGCAGTGCTGGAGCAGCTATTGTGGAGAGCAAATGTAGCAATGATATTGATGACACTACTAATTTATTTAGTAGATGGAATTTAGAATGTGATGAGGATTCATCTCCCCTCATCACATTATCCCTCAGCTGTTTATTGCCAAGGCAATAAGCAAAGTGTTGCTAATATTAGTTTCTGTTGTTCGGTTCAGTTTGCTTCTGCTGTTTGCCTGATTGTGCCAAATAACAATAAAAGCCCATGGAACCGCTGTGTTAATTGAAATACATAATTTTAGTGCTTTTTAATATACTAAATAACAAATGTAGAATAGCTTGAGAATTCAGTACTAAAAGGAAAAGAAATATGTTGTAAGAGCAATTATGCACTTTGATTTCATATTATAGATATATGTTGGGATATTTTAGAGGGCAGTTGTGAATTAATATTTGGAGCAAGTGTATTGGCTGGCAAATGAGAAGATGAATAGTGGAAAAGAGTGAAAGTGTCCACTGTTCATAGCTCTTATTCTTTGAAACTGAGAAACGAGAACCTAAGGCTAAGCTTAGACAGAGGAGTGTATATATTCTGATTAGTTTTGAACCTCTCTACAGGCTGTTCCATTTTGTAGGTTTCTAGAGTATTCAAGAAACGATGCCCTGTATCACAGTCTCCAAGTGTGACCTCCCTCTGTGAGAACAGATAAGGAATCTGCAAAACATAATAGGAAAAAGTGGAGCATAAATATTAATCTGATTGAATATTACAAAAGGCATTCTGTTAGTACACTTGCAAACCTCTACAAACTCTATCAAGCAATGGAGGGCTCAGATATCATCTGACCAGCTGTGCTCATCTGCAGACAGAAATTATTCCGGTGAAAATGTAAATAGAGTTGAGTGACTTTATCTATTGTTAGGCCTCTCCCTAAGCACCCACTTTGGTCTCTGTTGGAAGCAGTATAGCAGCCTGACTCACTATAGCTTCTTTTATATTGTTAGATTTTTATGTTCTTTTACAAACTATGTCTATGAATCTATTTTTGTCTGAATTTTAAAAGAATTTATGTTCTTTTGGTACTTATCTTCTGCAGAAATTCAAGTGAGTAAGTTTACTAGCCAGGAGCATTTGATAAAATGCTGAATTTTCAAGTGAGTAGTCCCCAGTTCAGCTATGCATTAACTAAGCCAGTGCTTGACCTTAAGTATGTGCTCACTGAACTTCAATAGGTCTCAGAGTGTGTTGTTGAATAGGGATGCGATTATTCTCCTGCTTTCAGATAAGATTTCTGAACTGGAGCCATATTGCAGAGCATTTGTGAGAAGTTATTTTCCAATTAGGAAATAGAAAAACACTGTGTGATTTGTATGTGCATTCAGAAAATGTGAAGATTGAATTTTATCTATTAAGTAGTCATTTTGAATTGCTCATAAACAACCTTCCAAGAATTATTAACAAGGGTAAAGCTGAAACAAAATAATTTAAAAATGAGGATGCGTATTCATGGAATATGTTTTTTTTCTGCTTTCACATAGCTCTGACTGTAACTCACGGCTCTTCAAAAGCACAAAATAAATTATAGAAAAGGAAGAGTTCCTTTTCTTTCACAAATTATGTGATTACTTTCAGCTGCAGTACACCATGGGTTAATCCTCATCTGTGTCCAAAGATTTGGTATTAGGACTTTTCCAGGACTGCTTATAGAGATTTCCAAATCCTAAATGAAAATAATAGAAGCAACCTTGCATTTTAGGTTAGCATAGAGGAATAACAGAATCTCATAAACTGTTCAAGGTAAACAAGGCAAACTCAAATTGACACCTGTAGGATCATAAGAGCTATTACATACACAAGCTTTGTGGTTTCTTCTTGTTAGAGTATGCTCACACTGCAGGTCATGTAGACGTGTTGAAGCTGTTTATAAACTACTTCTTTCTAGTGCTGATAGCCATATTATCACGACAGCACAGACCTCAGGTGGGATATTTTTACCAATTTTCCCAGAGGGTTTGGTAACCCATTTTTGGCCTGCTCTACTGTAGCTATGCTCATATTGGTACCCAACCTTTCTAACCAGCTCAGGCATTTCTGCATGAGTTACAGTGTCATCTGGGCAGAATTGTGCTTAATTTTATGAGCCCTAAAGGAGGATGTACCTGTTGTTGGTATCACACGCATGAAAAGAAAACTGGTAGTGGAGATGGACTCATGGGACCTGGTTGGACTCTAGATTTCCTATGAGCTTGACAAATCGTTCAATTCCTGATTTCCTAGTCTTGTCGGTCTTGACATTATTGCGTAATAGGAAGATGAAGAAAATGTAGATTGTTATTGGTAGTAATTCTTGATGAAAGATGGACTTATGGTGATGATTCAGGGATTTTAAGGACAGAAGATATATTTTAGATATCTAATCTCCCAACAGAAAATACTGACTATTGAATGTAATGCTTTGCACAGGGGTCATGTCAGAAGTACATTTACTCTAAAAGGACCGCCAATCAAGAAAACCAATCTGTTCCCATTTAAGATAGTATTAGAAATCCTGACTACTTTTGCTTTCATGTTGTGTGAAAGGCTACATTGTGTCCTGAAATACAAGAAGTATTGCAGAATTTGTGGCTTCTTCGATCTTAGAATATTTATGCTAGATTCGATCCAGATATCAAGTTCTTATTTCTAGTGAGATGGTTCAGAGTCAAAGAGAGAAATATGAATATTCACTAAATTCTATTGTAAGAAGAACCTGCTACAGAAATACATCCAGATTTATGTTCAGACTGAGTGATTTTCTCAAGATACGTATATTTGTGAGAGGTGTTGGAATGGGAGGACAGTTCACGTGACACACATAATCTTGTCTGGAGTGTAGTGAAAAAATTTTTGTAGATTTCTGACTGCAAAGGCTGGATGAATCTTTATTCTCAATACTAATTCCATTCACCAAAACGAGTTGATTATTTATCTGACATAAAGTCCCTTGACCAATCAGAGAGTTTTCAAAGAAATTTGGTGTAACATAGTGACCCAGATCCACAGCAGGAGCTGTACTAGACAACTCCTAAAGATAGAGGAATGTGAGAAAAGAGAGATTTCTGGGAATAACTATAAGGAATGGAATAGGGGGAAAATCGGAGCTACAGTAATACAAAAGAAAAAAAAGGATTAAGAGACCCTCTGTGTCCCTATGGTCAATGATGCAATTCTTCAGA
The DNA here is from genome assembly GCA_033628505.1 of Tringa tobata. Classification (NCBI taxonomy): domain Eukaryota; kingdom Metazoa; phylum Chordata; class Aves; order Charadriiformes; family Scolopacidae; genus Tringa; species Tringa tobata. The sequence goes on along the minus strand of JAHREE010000128.1, from coordinate 7,353,240 downwards.
TAAAATTTCTTCAATAAAAATTCTTCATAACATGGAAGAGATGCCTATATGTGTGTGCATATATATAAAAATCTATATGCATGCATTTAGATATCTATGGCATGCAGCCTTTCCTATCCTGACATATATGGGTATATACATATATGTAAACACTTATACATATATATACGTATGGATAGGGAAGGCTGCATGTTGTACATACTTTCAAAAAATTTTCTGAATGTTGATATTTGACAGTTGCAAACTCTGCTACCTCTTTCCATTGTTTTGTGATGAGAAATATTAAAATTTGATACTCTTTGGGAAAATATAGTCCAGGTCACTAGCTTCTGATGGTATAGATATCTTAGCTAGCAAAAATACAGCAGGAATGTCTGTTGAAAAGAGTATCCATTGCTGAGAAAAGCAGGGCATGAAGATACCTTGCCTTTTTCATTACCAGGCAGTCTGTACATCAGTAGAAACAAATCCCAGAAAGCTCCAGGCAGTCTGCCCTGGTCTGCGTACTGTGATTGAGACAAACAAGGACTGGTTTCTAAATGTCTTCCCGAGCTGCATTGCACTCATCTTCCTTCTCTCTCTCCTGTTGTTGCAAACAAAACATCCACATTTAAAGCAGCCATTACTGAGTGGCTTAACAAAGGATAAATCACAGAAATTTTGTAACTAATGTACCTGAGCCTTTGAAATAGCATATTTACATGACATTATCAACCCTTAAAAATAATGACCTGTAAGATAAATAGTGAAACCCATTACTCATGTTTTTTGTGCTGTACAGTTGTTTGTTACTGTGTCTAGCTAAAACTACAGGGTATGTAGTTAAGTGAAGCAGAAATCCTGCCAGCTGGATACGTATGAAACATCTATGACTCATTTATTATGCTATCTTGATGAGCTTTTAGTCTTGTATACCTTTCTACAGTTTGATATAATTCTAAACTTAAAGGTCTTTTTTTTTTCCCTCATTTGCCCAGAGGGTTGGATTTCGTTTCATTTTGCTTTGAGAGCTTTTATTCCTTGATTCCATTAAACCTTTTCATAATTTGGACAAATCCATTTATACTTCCGCTTGCGTTAAATCAGGAGTGTAAACCAGAAGCGTGTAAACAGCCTAATGAAATGCAGCTGTCTGATATTATATCATGCATTCCTAGTCTCAGGTACAATCAAAGCAGAGTAAGAAATAGTGTGTGCACTTTATGAATTGGGTATGATCTAAGCCAGGATAAGTCATGGCAGGATTGATAATTGCTACTGGAGGCAATAGCTTGCTGCTTTAATATTTGCTTCACTGGATGTTAAAGTTTGTTTTGTACTGGAATAATTTGCCTGCCTGAAGTTATTTGTGTCTCCAAAAAATCATCAAAATGGGGCTTGAGGCACCAGAGAAGAGCAGATAGATGACTAATATTTGCAGTACAATTCTTCTCGGTGTATTTAAGTTATACCATTTTGAACACAGGGTTGTTAGTACATTAGGTTTAAAATGAAGAAGCTTTAGTGAAAGATACCTGATCTGCAACGGGCAGAGCAGCAGTTTCATTTCAGGTTATGGGAATGTGTAACTCCCCAGTTGGTACCATTGACAGGTATGAATTAAATCTGCCAGTACAGATTCTGGTTCTTCAGATGCGATTTCGGACACTCAGGTGTGAGACAGCCCCATCCAAAGCATGAGCATGCCCTTCCCAATGGCTACTCATTTCTCTGCTGTTACCGAAGCCATTTTTTAGACTGCAATTTTCAAGGTGGAGATTTCTGTGACTTTAAGTACCGTAACAAAGACAGTATCTGCCTTTCAGAAAGAAAGCGATATTAACAAAACAAAAAGTGCAACCTACATGTTAGGTTTGATAGTTGTAAATTTTGGGAGTACCTCCTGAAATTCTAGTTATATGCACAGTTGCAAAGAATTCTGTTAAACAGAGACTTAATTTTAAGCGGTGGTTAACATTCATTCTTGAAACATAACACTTGATGCACAGCCAGTGGAAAAGATGTCCCGAAGCAGAATTTCTCTTATTACAGCCAAAGCAAGTGTCAGATGTAATCACAGTATGTAGAGGCTCAGTTATTGCCAGTGGTGATCAGCTCACTGATAGCTCCAGTCTGGTGTGCTTCCTCTAGCGGTGGGCCTGTGTTTGAAGCATGAGGGAAGTCATCCAGTTAGCCATCTCTTTGGTAGTCCGTTGTAGTTTGAACGTTCTTGAAATCAGGTCAGTTAAGGAATAAAGGTAGTAAGTTGTTCTATAAGGAAAGGGGTAAATGGCTGTTTGTATTTCTAAAGTCTCTCCTCCCCACCCTTCCCGTTCATTCCACCCAGTGCGCCGCTCCAAAGCTGCGGATGAGGAAAGGAGCCACAAAGCACGCAGGGCCCGGGACGAATACCGACGGCAATCCTTGCGTGCCATCCAGAAGGGAAGAGTGGCTGGCCTGAGTAATTTGTTCCAGGGTACAAGCCTGAATAACGACCAGGAGATAAAGCTGAACAACAACAGCGCGAGTCCTTTGCTGTCTCTCTCTGCAGCATCCAGGTTGGTTTGTAGAGGAGTGATTTTGAAATAGTTTTCTGTTGAATTGCTCCCTCTCCACTCCCCACCATTTCAACAAACTCTTCTTCAGTTGCTGGAAGTTCTCAGTCTTGCTCTTTCACTATGACCAGAAAAAGAACATTTAAAGAAAAATGAAAACTGATTGAATACTTAATGTACACTAAATACCATTCATTTTTTCAGACAGATTTCTTAGAGTTCGTGGAGGGAGAGATGGGTCCTTCAAAAGTCACTGTGAGATTAGTATGGAAGGCTGTGATATGGAGAAGTCAAATGGACAAATCCTTTGCAAGTCTTAAGCCTCAGGCCTAAAAATGCCAGCTGGTTAACAGCGCTTTGAAACATTTTACCGAAAGCTATCACACTCTCAAGTTTCAGGGATTTTAAGGTTTCTTTCAGGCAAAATCAAGTGTCTTTGTTGTTTATTAATCTTTCATCTGACTATTTAGGGACTGAACTGCAGAAGAGGAAAAGAATCCAATCAAGCAGATGGGTGCTAGTCATTCTAGTCTTTTCCTGGTTTTATCTTGTATCATTAATTTGGCTTCATGTGGTGATAAAGGCAATGTGAGCACTGGCAGGATGGTAGCATTAAATGCTAAAAATAAAATAATAATAATCCCAAGAAACAATATCCAAGCTCAGAAAGGAAAGAGTCCCATTACATTGTTTTTCTTTACCACTCAGTGTAGCACCAGAGAGAATCAGTCCCTTGTTTGGAAATGTGTTCTGCTTTGACAAGTTCATTGCTCTGCTGTCTTGAGACACAGAAGCTCTCTGGTAACAGCAGCCAAAACTCCCAGTTTGAGAAGGAATCAGAATTTTACTGTCAGAGAGTCGGGATTTTAAAGTTATCATCGAATCAACTTGTCAAAGGAACTCTCGGTGTTTTTCCAAACTACATAAAGTCTTCTTCAAATTGAAGTATCAAAAACATGAGTAAAAGTGGCAGATTTTGGAAAAGACATTGCATAACTTTTACCTGAAGTTCTGAGCTTCTAAGGTGAGGTTTTTTACTGTAGAATTTATAGTGCTAGATGTGATTATTTTCAAAAAGGGCCAGAAAAAAAGGCTGAAAAATACTCTGATCATTTTCCAGCTCACGTTTAATACTATGTATCTGTTTCTAAGCTAAGCCTATACTTCAAAAAACAGGCAGTATTTATTTTTCTTATTTCTTAATACTCTTTTTTTGTCAGTGTCCGTGACTTTGCTGTGAAGGTATGTAGAAAAATAAAAGTTGCTTTAGACATGTGCTTTAATAGTAAATATACGTAAATGTATATAATTCAACTTCTCACACCTAACAATGATATGGTAAAGCAGGAACAGATGCATATCTAAAATTTTGTCAGTGGCCTGGGTGGTCAAGGAGGAGATATACAGTATGTTGTTATTTACCACTAGTGTGAGACAGGTTTTTTTTGCCTCAAGGGAATGTGGGTTCAGCGTTATGTCTCCAAGTTTTTCAGCATAAAGCGTAGCTCCTGTAGTTTTTGCCTTGCCTTGCCTTTTCTTTTAAAAGAAATCGCATGAAAATAGTGTTATTTTTACTTGAGATCTCTCTTTCTTATAATTCCTGCGTAGTTTAGAAAGCTTCCATTCGATTTCTTTCCTACTGTCTGTCTTATGTTACTGAGTGCTCTCTTCCCAATGAAACTCTTTGGCTCACTTAGTCACTTTTAACCTTTTGCCTACTGTGGGTTTTTTATTTTACTTTTGTGATTGTATTTCTTTCTTCCTGCCCCTACTGGACAAGCTCCACCAAAGTAGCTGTATAGAGACTGTAACTTTGGGATTTGGCCCAAGGCAGAAAAAATTATGGATTTGACAAATTTTTCAAAACTAAACTGAATTAGAGAGAAATTAGTTAAGAAATGAGAATGGACTGTAGAGCCCTGGAATTCAAAGGGGTTTTTATTTCTTTATAGCAAATATTCAAAGACAGAAACATGCAACACAGGTAGTTTGTTGTGTTTTTTTAACGTGTGTCTATAATTGAATTCTCACTTTCTCCCCCCGATCATGGTTGTATTTTCAAATTTTGTGGTGAATATTGGTCAGATCTACTCACACAGGTTTATGTAATTTAGTAATAACTGAGGGCTTCATCACTTGATATTAAGAGAAACAATCACTACTTTTAGTAACAGTAAAGCAATCTGAAAAGAGGACTCAGTTGCGTATCATCAAGCTGATGTCCACAAATTACCAAATTGTCATCACATTACCAAATCTTCATCACTGTTCTTCTTCAGATAAGTAGGATGAAGGCTAGTTGTGGGTATGTCTACTTGTACTGTAATTTCACTTTCATTTGGTGAGACAGACGCTTCACAGTGCCCAGTACGGTAGCTGGTTACATACTTCTAGCTTTCCTACTCCACCTGTCATGGAGCTGCCAGTTAAGGTATATTTCTAGGCAATACAAGAAGTATTACTAAAATTAGAATGTCAGCTCAGAAGTCACCAAAAAACTTTAAAGTTATTCGCGAGATAACCAAAAACCCCCCAAACCAATCAAGGTTCTGCAATTCATGACAGCAAGATGCTCTTTAGAAAAGATTCATGTTCATATTGTCCCTTGCTTTCATACACTGCTAGTTCTCTGTATGACTCTTTTCTGTAATTACTTGCCTTTCAATGCAGTAACATCTGGGAGCGTCCTTCTAGACCCTTTTCCCGAGATGTCATCATTCGCTGGTTCAAAGAAGAGCAGATCCCTCGACGTGCTGGGTTAGAGAGGAACACCAACAGGATTGCTCAATGGTTTCATGGTAATACACTGATCCTTCATTTCTTAGATAATAGAGCTGTAAGCTTATGCTCAGGAAATAAATCTTGCCGGCTTTCATCACAAAAAGGAATGTCTAATGACATTGTGAAACATAGTGCCTCTTAAAACAAGACTTTTGCATCGTTCCTATTACTAGCTCATGAATTTCATATTTTGCAAGATCAGGTAAATTAATATCTATTTAATCCCTGTTGTACTTTCTAAACTGGGGTAGCATTTTGTCTTTCTTACTTTCTTTTGCAAACCAAAATTATTGAAAAATCTGATTTTTCTCAGAAAGACATGGGAGTGTATGATTTTAGGCAGTTTTCATGACATGAGGAAAACCAATTCCTGTTCAGATCCATAATTTGCTGTCATATCTACTGGAGTTCCTACCATCTCTGAGGCTTTTGCTCTCTATAGCGTTTGCGATGCAACTGAATCTTTGATATCAAATTGAGAGGTAAGACTTCTTATTTTCATAGGTTTTAGCAATGATCTTTATATTTGTTATACTTAGACATGAAATAAAGGAATTCTGGCTTAATAGGTGATTTAATTGACGGACTGGAAAGATTTTTCAGGTAAATATCAATATTTTTTCCTTGCTGCTTTGGTGAATCTGATATTTCTTTGTTCAAAGTACTAAGCCGACCTTGATCCTCCTTTCATGATTCTCTGAGCATAAGATGAAGATGTGTGGGCGTTCTAAACTGAACCAGGCAAGGAAGATTTCTGAACAAGTTTAATGTTTCATATATTTCAGATTTCTTTCCATGATACACAAATCCTTAAGTGTTAGAAGACATCAGCAAGCTGTTACTTTCATTGGCGTAATTAATTAGTCGAAGACACTGAAGTCAGTCATGAATAGATTGCAAATGCTACACACTTCCATTTCTTATGAACAACGATGCAGGCAGGGATTTTTGTTTTCCTACAAAAGACATTTGGTGTGGTTTCTTTCTGAGAGACAAACTGATTAAAATTTCATCTGTGGAGATTTTTCAAAAGTATTTTCAACCATGATCTTTCTGTGTGGTCCAATGGTAAATGTTTTCCCTGCTTGTGGGAAGTTCACATCCATAAAAGTTGACATGAGTAGTTACCCACATAATTCACGCCTTAAGTTAAGAAGGCATCTGGGCTTGAGCTAACGCCCGTGCAGTCTTTCTACTAACTTGAGTGGCTTTTGGATTAGCCTGTTAATCGCTGCAAGAATTGAGAATTCGTGATTTCTTTAGTTTCTCAGATCATGCCGTTCACGTCTTAAGAAACTGTGACATTTATAAAAGTGAGCAAAGTACCATATTTGTCCTCCTCCCACTCAAAGAGCCTGACAAAGATAATTAAGATAGGTTCCCAGCACAGAGCTCAGTGGTTTTCCTTGCAGAGATCCACACGAATGCTGCTTTGGTACCTATTTGCTGGGTTAGCTGTTTAAGCTTCTGCAGCTCTGGTCAGATTCATCCTAATCTGTAGTGAACAATTAGTTCACAATTAGTGGGAGCTAAACATCAGGTTCTTACAGATGCAGTACTCCATGTTTGGTAGTGTTACCGAGTGTTTATGTTGCATTTTGTAGTGTAGAAAAACTTTGAGGAAAACCAACCGAAAAAAAAACAACCCTAGAGGAAAAAATTAGAAACTATTGACATACTTTAGCTTCTTCTTTTCCAGGAAAAAAACCCCACCTCTTAATTGAACTGGCCTCCAATTTGGGGGCAGAGGGAGGAGGGGAGAGGAAGGCAACCAAAGCCATTTTGATCCAGCCAAAAATCTTTTTTCTATTCTTTATTTACTTATTAAAATAAAGTTTGTGACCTGCTAGTTGATCAATATAGGCAGATGAATCTAACTTACAAGGGCATCCTAATGATGTATCGAGGTGTATGAAACTTTGTTGTAAATCTGAATTCAGAACATGCTTTGCCAAGATCTCAGCTGCTGGCACACTTCGAAAAGTGGGATGTGATTTGGTGTTTTTGGTGGTGGGGCCTTTCTCTCAAAAGGGCTAGAGAGGAAGACATGTGCATTGTTTTGGCCAGGTTTAGCTCTGACCTGGAATTTTCTTTTCAAACCTCTGTGTGACCCATGCCAGGTAAAGGGAAAGTTACCAGCCTTCCCTATATGTTGGAGAGTTTGCCAAACTCTATCACAGACATTAGAAAATTGTAGTTTTCTGTTTACTACAGACATAAGACATGGGGAATAATATTCAATACAGCAACAAAACTAGAGGCCTCTTGCTCCCATAAGTATTTAACAGAAGGATGCTGGTGGCCAAAACAGATGATATTTCTATTTGCTCTGCCTTTCATTTGTCCTTTAACTGTTCTTTTGCTTTTTTTTTCTTCCCATTTCCACTGCTTTGCCAGCTGTTATTTATGATATTTTTCATATTTTTTTAACTTCAGATGTTAGACTTTTTGCTCACACATACTCTGTTCTGCAGTGGGTCATTTTCCATTCAGAACATAGGAGGGGGTTGCTGTTTGCAGAGGGGGCTGATCTCTAAATATTTCCCCAGCTTTAGTTGAGACCAGCATTTTACGATTGTTGGTGTTATTTATCCACGATATAAAAGGGATCTTTCAGAGGCTTAGTGAGTATAACAGGGTATGACAAAACAAGGAATTTATTCATTGCCTGTCTGTGAGGCGTGTTGGTTAAGCATCTACTGTAGCACTATCAGATCTCTACTTGCCTTCGGGTTGAAAGGAAAGTTCGGAGGCTGATATCACAGATCTGGAAACATGAGGTACTTGCCCTAAAGGTTCTACCTTTAAAATGTAATTGCAGTAGCACGGTTCATTTTGTGGAGAATGTTTTATCAAGGGAAGTCAGGGTGGCAGCGCAGGTTACGGGCTGAGGGAGTGGCAAGCTGTGAAGAAGCTGATCAGAGCAAGTTGAAAGACGGGTAGAAAAATGCTGAGAGAAGCAGAAGCTGAGTAATCCCTGAGGTCAGGGAGACAGGGAAGACCATTTTCAATTTAACAGGATGACGTTGCAAATGTTTAGAGATCAAGGTTTAATTTTGGATGGCTAATATTGTTTTCAGGAAGAAACTTGTTTTCAAGAGGAAAACCTAGCAGACCTAAATAGTGACAATGGTTTTGCAAATCGGATGCTCTCAGTAAAGGATTCAAGACTTAATATTTCTGACAGTCTAGTAATTTTGAGTCCTTGAACAGCAGGAGCAGAACTGTGTATATTGGTGTAGCTGAACTGTGGGAAATATAGCTTATAAAAGAAAGCTTGTATTATAATATGTTATAAGGGACACAGAAAAGGCAGTAGTTTCATTTGAAAAACATCTAACAGGGAATACAGTTTGCTGCTTTGAATGTAAACGCAGATTTTTTCCTCTGCTCTTGAAGAAGATCCTTCCCAGTCATTCAATGAATGCATATTAGGAAGATGTAAAGCAAGTGTTGTGTAAATCAGCAGAAGTACAGCCTTCTTGACATTAGTGATCTATTTTCTATGTCACTGTTTTATTCTTATCTAGCTTTTACCTCTATTTGAGAAAGTGCACAGATAGATTCTCTGCTTAAGTAAACTCAGTCTCAGGGCTCCGGGATTTATTTTTGTCCCTTCTAGAATTGTTGTTGATGGGTTACCTTGTCAGGAAAAAGATACCAGATCTTATTAAAAATCTCCTGAATTCGCTGAGAGCTTTTCCACTGTCTTTCACAGGCCTTGAAAGATGCGTCCAAAAACAACTATATGCAAAGCTTGGTATCTAAAACATCCTGTGATTGTGAAACATCTGGAATGGAATCAGAGAATCCTGACTCAAATGATAAAAACAGTTAAAATAAAAGTTGTCCATTACAATGTACCTGTTATCTTGCACACATTTGCAGGACAGATCTGGGGTCTCTGATTTGTGCAAGTACATGAAGGAGGGGAAGTGTGAGATTAATAAAGAGTTACAGAATGTAAGAGTTTATTTTGAACAATTCTCTGGATAAGATTGAAAAAAGACTTTTGAGATTATAGATTTAGAAGTGACTGTATCTTACTGTTATCAAAACGGTAGATTTCTCTGTTTTCTACGCTGCCAGCCTGTTCTCAAAGAGAGAGGGCTGACTCAGTTGTGATCAGCAGTTCAAATATGTGTAGACTCCGTGGCTTGTGACTGCTGCGGGGGTGCACCCAAGCTGGCACAGGCTGATAGTTATTGCTACCTCATTGATTTTACCTAAAAAAAATCGCAGTCATATAATATTAGCTATCATTCCTAATCTGTGTGCATTTCTCAAAAAATGTTGTTAAGAGCGAATGTTACCTTTGCTGGGAGTCTTGGCAGAAAGAACAGAAATGGAACAAGTTTGAACACCAAATTGTGCTCTCATCACATAACCCTACATTAGAAAATGGGTTGAGGCATAATGTTAGGCCTGAGTGGGGAGGCATGCACTGCTCTCACCCCTCTTGGCCCTATTCTGTGGTTAAACCGGGCGTGTTATTTGCCAAGGCTGCTTAGTCCTGTGCTTTTCATCACTGCTGAATTCAGACACAGAGATGAATGATATTCATATCCCAGTGGTTACGCAGGATGAATGAGAGCTCTCTGTTGTATTATAGAAAGGGTTTGCTAAACACTGAATGAGACAAGTCAGGCTGGAAAGTCTGCGTCTAGCATTTGAAGGACTGATGATAAGCTCACTGGTTTTGTACCCTGGCCTTTAAATAGTAATAATACCGTAATTTTACTTTACTTTGAAATAATTATAAAGCAATAATGTTTATAACCTACATGTACCAGTTTTACTGGGGCACTATACAACAACCAGGGTTGTACAAGGGTGGTCCTGCTTTGGCAGGAGAGTTGGACTAGATGATCTCTATGGTCCCTTCCAACTCTAAAATTCAGTGAAATTCAGTGAAACCAGTTTGTCCTTGCAGGTTTATATATATTCTCTATATGGGTTGATTTACACATACTTGTTAGAGCCGTGATAAATCTGTTCACTTGCTGTGAGACAGAACTCTATTTTTTATATTTTCAGAACACATTCCTATCAAACATCTACTGGATGTTCTAATCATGTTTTTTTCAAAGACAGTACAGTATTGGGAGTTAAGTGTCTAGATCCTATGACAGATTCTGCTACTTGATTGTGGATGTGGAGGAAATGGCCTCAAGTTTCACTGGGGGGGGGTTCAGATTGGATATTAGGAAAAATTTTTACACTGAAAGGTTTACACTGAAAGGGTTATTAAGCATTGGAATGGGCTGCCCAGGAAGTGGTGAGGCACTGTCCCTGGAGGTATTTGAGAGACAGGTTGACATAGAGCTTAGTGACATGGTTTAGTGATGGTTTTTTATCAGAGTTAGGTTGATGGTTGGACTAGATGATCTTAAAGGTTTCTCCCAACCTGGACAATTCTATGTCTCAAGTCAAGACAGCCACATGACATATGATAAAACCCAAATACTTCATCAGCTCTAATTTAGTTAGAGCGTCTTCCTTAAGAAATGAGAGGTGTTTTGCTGTTTTCTAAGAAAGAAGGTGATCCTTCATATACTAAGTCATTCCACTTAGGTCATAATGATTGTTTTGGTCTGTTAGTTCTTTTGAAGGCTTTGGAATTGTTTTTCTAGTGCCATTACAGTTCCAAAGTGTCTACACAGACAGGTTATTAGCAAACAAAATAAATGTTTTAGACTCATGGCTCCCCTTGGAAGAGAGCAAAGTGAGGTAATGTAAGCTGAAACATGCTCCAAGGAGAAAGGAAGCACAAAAGAACAGCAGGGAAATTGTAGAATGAGGCAATTGAATAATTAATGTAAATAGGCTAATTGCTAGTGTGGAATGAGCTTTCTTATTCTTTTACAATGCACTGTCCTTCTTGACTGCTTTTTAAGTGGAAGCTGTATTCTCAGGATTAGGCGTGTTCTAAAGATAGAAACCAGCAATTTGTCTGAACAGGTATTGCAGACACTAAAAATAAGATATAATAAAGAGCATTTGACCACAAAGAGAAAACAAGTTTGATGAAGTCTTAAGGGTTTCATGGATACAAACAGTCAGGTGCAGTGTCCATACAGTGCACTGCTAGTCAAAGATTTAAAACAAAACCAAAACAAGTCCTTTCAATCCCAGTTAGTGCCAGACAATTCTTTGTATTTGTGAAGAATATGCACCAGCTTTCTCATAGAGTTTACTTCCAGGTGAATTTACTAATCTCTTAATGAAAAAATATTTTGCTATTGCAGATAAAATTGCTTTACTTTCCGAAGACTTCTTGCGCCCTTTATTTGAAACACTTTAAGATCTTTCTTCTCTATGTGCTACTATTGGAGCATAACATGGTGAGCAATTACGCTTTCATGTAGTAAGCCATCGTGGTAACTTAACAAATTTACCTGTAATTTTACATTACAGTTCTGTGTTCCATCTCCTTATTGAACTGGACTGTGTGTGAGGCTATTCCTCTGTTTCTGCAGCTCCTTCAGTCAGGCTTATCTCTATCATATCACATAAAACAAAAAGGAGAGGTGTTCCTGAATGGAAAGCTCTGCTGTTAATATTTGGAAAAGAAGAATAGTTTATAAAAAACAAGTGATATAAGAGCATGAGTTATTTGGAACAAAACTTATATAAAGACTTAAAACTGACCCGTTTTAAAGAAAAGAAGGAAGGTTAGGGTCAAGTAAAAAGCTCTGATAGCTACAAAAATTGTTCATGCTTAGTCTGGAAGAAATTATGACTCTTTATGGTGACCAAGGTGAACACAGAAAGCCTTGTTCATCTGTCCAGCAGCCCGAATTTGAGCTATGGTTCCCTTTTACATATATTGTAGTCTGCTCCTTACAGGCTGGATCATGGATTCTCCTTTCAGTGTCAATTGTGTATGTGTTAATTGGTTAGTTAGTTTATCTATGCACAAGGTGCATTTAGGTGTCAGTCACTACCAGCACATGACATTCAACTCCTATTGCGTATCTTTAAATGCTATATCTGGATGTTTCCTCATCACCCCCTCGAGCATACCACAGGTGTCCTGTGTAGAACCTTGTTAGTCCTGTATGAATTGCTGATATCCTGCTTATTGTTAGTCCCTATCTAACTGTTTATCAGCTGTGCCTCCAGCTCCTGTTCCTTTGCCTACACACTTTTAAAATAACACGCTTTCTATTTTATAGGCTTCCGTATATTTTCTTCAGCTTATGCTAGACTAAGTCATATTTATTATTTTACCTGCAGTATATTCTCTTTAAAGCACTGCAAATACTTGCAGACCCAAGGTCAGAAGATGTTACTGGTTTCCCAGCAGATGGCCTTCTTACAGTCCTTCTGTCTTGCTATGCAAAATATTGAAACCGCAGTCCTATTGATCCAGCTTCAAGGCAAAAGAAAGATTACAAGTTACTAGTTCAACAGCTCCTTTGAAACAATTCTGTTTTCCTGCTAAGCAGACACAACTCTCTCAAGCAGGGTATCAGCAGCTACGGTGTGTAGTCACGCAGGGGGGAAAGGCATGTGACTGTGCAAAATTATGTTTGGTTTAGCTTAACTCCAGTTCACCCAGTTAGGAGCAGATTATGACACTTAAACTGCTTTCACCACAGGAGATAAACAGTAGGAGATGATAGGAAAACAAAGGGAAGAGATTTCTGTGACTCTGCAGGCAACTAATCTGTCTGTGCAGCTTCACCGTGTGATGCTGGCACGGAGGCAGGATGAGGTGGTGTGAGGGAAACGCATTTGCCCTTCCCCTGCAAAAGTTAAGGGAGTGACAGCTCCCCTTCTTCCCTCTTGGATTTCAGAAAGGGCAGTTCTCCCTTCTTCTCCTGGCCTTTCAACGAATGGGACTGTCAAATCACAAATTTAGGAATCTTTTTAAGAGGCAAAACTCGAAAAGAGCTGTGTAGGTTAGCATGCTGATGCCAAGTATACTCCATGGCTCTGACTGGATCATACCATACCTTCTCTATTCAAGATTAGTATCTGTAATACAATACACAACAGTTCTTAATCCGTGACAGGCAGGACTCCGATCTAAATTGTATATAATTCCATGGAATATTCTGCCACTGCTGCTACCACTGCTTCTCACAATTAAACACAGCATGGGTCTTTCATGAGGGCATGTGGCTACTGTAAATCCATTCTGGTATGCTTGGCAAAAGTAATCTTTTGTACTTGAAGTGAGCTGGAAATACTTACAGATATTTCCATCCAAGATACAAGACAGTAATAGTTTATTAGTCATGGGACAGAGCTCCTCCTGTTTTCTGTTTTAACCATGCTACTGTTTACAGGGTGGGGATGGAAGCCTTGAGAGCTACATCGTGGTAGCAGCAAATGATTCTGCACATTTGCTGTCTGTGTGCACCTCCTCTTACTAAATAAACTGGAGCAGTTCCATTGATGAAATTTAGCATAAATGAAAGACTCTTAATTCCAGACTTTGTATTAGAAATTAAGTAAAACATTCTGTTTGTAACTTTTTCAGAACCTCAGATGAAGTCGGTCCCTCCATTGAAGCCATTTCTGCTTACTGAATAGTGGCTTCAGACACCTAATTCAGATTATCCTGTTGTGGCTTTGAGCCCAGCTGCCAGCTCACTTACCTTAATTCCAGCAGTGGTAGGAAACGAGGATATTCTGTGGCTGGTTTTTAGTGCCTTAACTGAGAACTGGGTCAAACCCCAGAGGCTGTCCAGAACTGGATCATTGTAAGAGCTGCACGTGGTTATTACACTGCTGCTCATTAAGCATAAAGTTTTTACTATCCCAGTGTTATTCTCATTTGACTTTCAACAGCGCTTCAGTGTCTGGTTCACTTTATTGAGTGATTAAAGGTAACTTTTTCCCATGAGGAACAAGACACTAAATCAATATGCAAGAATGTTGCAAGCAGCTAGAAAACACTACAATTAACAAAGCTTAAAGTTCCCAAATCTAGCCATATTTGTGAGAAGAAAAATTAATAATCGATATTGTCCCTAGATTTATTTTTCTTTGAGCTGCATAAAGAAGTACAGTTTCTTAAGTACTTAGAGAAAATGCCACAATCAAACTGTTATGTAGAAATCTATCGGAACTGCTATTTTAATTTGAATATGGGAAAATACTGCAGATAGAACATGATTTAAATTTGTATACCATTTAGCAATAAAAGTTCTAATGATTACATGATTAAAAACCATGTAGAAAGATTTCTTATAAGCCCAGTGATGTAATCTGGAAGGTTTTCACAGAAGGAAATAGATTTCAGATTTGACTGCTAATGTACTAAAAAATATAAGCATTTCTAAACCTTACACAAATGGAATATATTCGAAGCAAAAACATTTTTCTTCACCTCTGAGAAAAGCATGAAAAACAAAGAACACAGTGTGTTTTCTGCTTAGTTATCTGTTGTAACACCAACTGTAAAATTTGAATTCCAGGGCTCCATGTTAACTGTGATTTTTGTTTTACTCCTTCTATTGAGTGAGCTCTGCTGACACAGTGATTTACTATTACGGATGTCATTTAGGTTTATGGAAAATGTATCTTGACAGCTTCTTCATTATAGTGTTCTAGGTAAGCTATAAGATTTATGTGCTTTTGAAGCATGGGCATGGGCGCATGCGTATTTTTGTATGCATGTAAAGTTTTTCATACTTTTTTGGATCTATTGATTTGATTATAAAAAGGAGAAGGGTTGATTGGTACTTGTTGAGCAGGGGATGTATTTTTCTTAATAACCAAAGATTGTTTTATTTATTTAAAACTAAATTGAGAATGTATTCAACTGCTTTTCTTCTGCATAACTCACAATCAAGAACATTACCATTAAAACCTCCTGAAAATTTTTTATACCTTACACTCACAAATTGTAGTGGTGATGGCAGAGCCAGTTGTGCTATAGGATTGCCATTATCAGCTGATATCTATTCAGTGTATTCATGATAGTGAGTCAAATTGGCTATAAACTGTGGGCATAATTTATAACAGTAGTCTAGGTTCTTCCTGAAATTAATGGTTTCGTGCCAGGAGCATAGAGCAAACCCCAGCTATGTCATAAGGTACAAGGAAACATACCATGGGAAGAGAGAAGCTGGAGCTTACTGCACTCTGGTGACGATGCCATTCTGGTCCCTACCTACCTGAATAAGCCTTGGTCTGCCTTTCCAGGGCTGATGTAGAATCGACCCCAGAATCAGAAAACCAACTCTTGTTGCTCATGGAGCTGGAGGTCGAACTAGAGGTTTAATGAGTCTTGTTGGATGCAATGAAGAATCAAAATCTAACTTCCATATACTCAGATAAAAAGCAAATGAAAATTAAAAGAGCATAGGTACATCAATACAAATCACTATCAATATAAAAAGGCCAGTAAAAAACATTAGCAACTGTAGCAAATTAGCAGCTTGTCAAGGCTGTAATGCGATATTTTGTTTACTGCCATGTAACTCAATTAACTTCTAGACATTTCAGTGTCCATTCATTGGGCAAATGCTCTTACAGTCAGACAACTAAATTAATGAAGTTATATTCATAATGCATTCCCAGTGTACTGAATGACAAATCAATATGAGCATAAAATAGAGCCCTTTAAACTAGCATATGCCAGGAGGAGTCCCGAAGAAATCTCTGAACATTCCTAATGCTCAAAAACATGATCAACCTAGATATCACCTCTCTCTCATTAACCACTAGTCTTAGAAAACCTTGCCCACACAGCTGTGCATTTTGTATTATACTGTTCAAGATGTTTGGTCATAGAAATTTGGCATTTGCATAAAACTGACAAAGTGTGGATATATATGGAGAGATTTGGTTTTCTGTTTACATACAAGCAGATTTGGAATATCTAATAGTTCTCATTCATGTCAAAATCTTAATTCTCTGTTTCACAGTAGTAATTGTGAAACTTGCTTTGTTTTAGGCTGAACGGCAAATTAATTGCCTTTTGGAAAGTAATTTAAGTATTTATTAAATATTTCTGCTGCAGAAGTGCGTCATATAGAAAAAAATTGGATCCATAGCAGTATCAGTGATATCTGCTAGTCTAAAGCAAATCATTCAGTACATCTCACTTATTTTTTTAAGTTTTATTCTAAATAGGATTAGGGTATATTTCCTTTTTGCTTGAAGCTGTAATCTGTATGTTTGATTGCTTTACTGCATGCAAATAAAATACATCAGCCCACTAATAAAGACAGTAAGTTCAGTTTCGAAGCCAAATTTGAAGGGTTGGGCTTTATCTTAATTCACCAAAATTGTGAAAAAACTTAAGTATGTACTGAAGATATTCTTAAACGTACTTGGTCTTTTAATGAAGAAATTAGACTGGTTTTATATGAGACATTGACGAGCTTTAGGGCAGTGTGAAAAAGAATAGAAGTCTTTTGTTTTCCTAGGGATGATTTTGAGACAGTGGCACTGCTGATTTTCTCTGATTTTTACCATTAATAATTGCAGGCTTTTTATAATTTAGCTCAGGACTGAATGTGCTGGTTTTCCCTCCTTGGTTTCTTTTTTTTTTGTATAGTTCTTGGAGATGCTCTGATAAAGGAAGGATTACCCATAAAATGTGGTGATATAAATAGGGCTGCTTTGCTTTTGTTTGTCTTTATAGTCAATCTCTGCATCATGCAGCATCCAGCGCAATTAACTCATGATTTAAGAGACATCTTGTTCATTTTGCTACTTCTCGCTTGGCTTGATGGAATTTGCCAGTAGCTTCCTATTATCTAAGTAATTTGTTCCTTGTCTTCATTTAGTAAATCCACTGGCTGTTTCATAGGTGTTTCCAGCTGTGGCAATGGTGGCACAGGAAAACTGCGCTAGGACTTAATGCTGGTGTTTTACTTATTCCTTTTGATATGAAATCATAGCGTGTTACAATTCGCAGTAGTTTATTACTATTATTACTAGAAAGCTTTTCGGCAGCTGGTTGTCTCAGTCCAGTCTGTGTGGACAAGGGCCTGATTTTTAAATTTCTCTGTATTTTCTGTACTCAATTACGTGATGGAAAAATGGGTGTAATGGGTCACAAAACCGCCCCGGAATAAATGACTGTACAACATACAAGGCAAAAGCAAATCAGGCCCTAACTGTTCTGCCAGAGTTTATGTTGATTTATTATGTCATTTATTCACTATAATATCACAGTCACAGCCTAGACATTAAGAATTTCATGGACACTGAAGTAAATCCCCTGTTTTCCTCTAGAAGTGGTATATTTATGATAGAGCATGCAAATTATGGGGTAACCACAGCGGATTTTTTAAATGACCCTGCATTATTGTTCTCTGGTCTGTATATCCTTAAAAGTGGCCATGTTTTTATAAGAGGGGCTGGTAACACAAAGGATCCAGTCTGCATTTGAAAACACGAATGATTTTTTTGCCTCAGCATCCTTGTATTCACAATTTGGAAGCATCAAAAATTATTTACATATCAATACTTTAAGTGAAACCATATATAATTGGTATAGTATTTTTCTTACGTCAAAATTATTTGAGGACAGAAAGAAGCATCTTAAGAGACACCAATATATTAAAATGTGTAGCACAGAAGCAGAACCTGTTGCTAAAATAAATATATTGTATATTATTTAACATTTAATTTTTTAAAATAGTGCTTATTTTTTAAAGTAGTCCACACTCCAGTCAGTAATGCTTATTTTGGAGCTAGTTAAGTATGCATGCTGTTTTAAAGGATTGCATATTTTGTCCTTCTAAGTAGAAGTTTTGTGCTTAACTTGTCTGTCTTGTTGAGATTAAACACCTGTTGATTTGCAAGTACAAGTATTTCTTCCAGTATTGGTTTTCAAAGAAAATCTTGATGGTTAAATGTAGTTCAGTGAAGGGAGCAGTGGAAAGTTGATAAAAATCCAGTTTGTGCCAAAACTGTGAGGAACCATTTGGAGAAAGATGAAAACAGTAAAATGAAATGACAGAAATTCTACTATGCAACTTACTCTGGAGATGTTTTCTCACATCTTCATACAAAGCCTAAGGAGGAAAAGACATTCTTTTTACTCAGATAATAACACCCTGTTAACAACAGGGCACAAACCTTTTAGGTTACTTGTTTTCACACTCGAAAAAAGAGCTATGAACTGAAGCCTGACTTTGGTGGTTTGTTTTACATATTTCTCTGACCATATCAAGAAATAATTTTGTGGAATATTCAATCATCTTAATTAATCTGATTTAGGATATCCTGGATTTATGTTCAGTGCTGAGTGCTTTGTTGTTAGTGATGTATTTTTGTGATGAGCCTCCTGTTCTGGAAATACTATGAAAGTATTTGAAACCATTTTGTGAGTTTGAAACAAAACCCTTTCCTTTTGAATGGGAAACTTTTGCTTTGGAATTTTGGTTAATTTATAATTTTGAAAGACAAAAATCTTGAGGGGCTTGAGAGGTGGGCTTGTGTGAACCTCATGAAGTTCAGCCAGGCCAAGTTCAAGGACCTGCACCTGGGTCATGGCGATCCCAAGCACAAGTACAGGTTGGATGGAGAATGGACAGGCTACAAAGAGACTACCTTTAACTAATTCTTCTACTTTGCCTTTTTACAGAAATCTAAAGCGAACAAAAATGTCACTGTAGGCTTTACTTTGTTTTGTGCAATTGGTTTGGTAAAAGCTCAGTCTTCCATGTTTTTTCATGTTCATGCTGCCCTCTGAAGTATTTAGGAGGAACAAGGACTTACGATGGCTGGAGTTATAAAAACAGACATAGATCCGAGGAGGGCTCTTGCTCTATCATCCTCTCCTATCACAGATCAGCTTTCTCATCTTTTTATTGATTTAGGTCACATTTGCATAGCAGAAGATTTTCTCACTCTTTTTCAAATTTAGCAAAATTTGAGGATTTAAATAAGAAGTAATAAGGTGAGTAATGTAAACAACTGAAGTGGTTAAGAAGTGCTTGCAAATGATGCTCATAAACTAGAATTTCCCTTTCTTTTTCCTCTGTTGCTTGCAAATATTATCTTCTGGATAATATTTGCAAGCAATATAACAAATGCAAATATTATCTTCTGGAAAAAGGTGGTGAATACTGGCCACTAACTTTCTAAAAAACTGCCATGCTTTTCAATTTTCACACAAAACACAATATCAGTGACTATTGTACCGGAACAGATGTGTTTCTCTTTGCTTGGCTGGGATCAGAGCTTAAATCGGTTTCTTTGCTCTACAGTGTTTTTGTGTAACACCACTGTACTATTTCTAGCCCCGTGAGGCTGCTCTAGTGAGGTATTTCTATGTGCTTTACTGATTAAGCAAATTTTAATGTTTCAGAAGATACAGTGAAGTCTTAATATCTACTTTGCGTATGTCACATCACTCATCTATCACAAAAGTTTATTGATAGTCTGTACAGTTGGCTATGTTTTTCACACATAATAGAAATAAAAATTCCATCCCATCTGTGTTGTAAGGAGGTGAATGTGTCCTACAGGAGTAATATTTGTAACAAAGTTCCCCATTTGGACAAGGGTACTGATATTTTCTCAAAGCACGTTTGCTTCTTGTTTGGAGTTTGCAGACATCTTCATGAATTAACTTATTTTCCATGCTATTTGCAGGAAATGTCAATTATTTACAACAGCATCTAAGATGCTTATATAGGCCTGGAAGTATGTACTGATTTATTTATTTATTCATTTAATAAAACCCCACTTTCTAATTTCCCAATCATCCTATCAATTAAGGAAAAAAACATCGTTGTCAAGAATATTTGTAGTGTTTATGTAAGGCATCCTCTTTAGATGCTTGAACCTCCTTGTTGTTGATCTCTCACTAACTTTACTAGAACATAGAGGCTTCCAACTGTAGTCAGTGGAAACAATGTAAAAATAAAAATAAATATTCTTGCCCTAAAATTTCTGTCAATTTACTGATCATACATGGTAAACTAGACACAGAGAATGTAGTTTGAGAAACTACAGAAAATAGAATGGTTAACTGTTCCACTTTTAAAAATGAGCTTCTTTTCAGAAGCTGTTCAGATGAGTAGAGAGAACTCACAAAAATTAAATGGTGATAGCAGAGGTTTAATGCAGAGTTTTCAGGTCAGAAGAGCCCATCTCTAAAGAAAAAATAATCAAGAAATATATATGAGAGATAAAACGTTAAAGGTCTTTTGTGCTATCTTTTTTCCTCTGATAGATGACACTTAATAATGAACAAAGAGAAGAGAATGTTTGAAATCTTTGTTTTCCTCCTGGCTAATGTATTCTATAGGCTGATCTGAAAGGAAGGAAGGAGAGAAACCAACACTATGCTTAGAGGAGACATTAACGGAAAAATTTATAGCTCTATTATACCAGTGGTGTATTCAGGCAAGTAATGCAAACGCCTATCTTTTATGCACTGCACTACTTGTTAGTGAATATGGTGTAAATATTTTGACAGTGAGTATAAAGGGTTTTTACAGTATTTGATAGTTTGGATATAGAATGAACTTTAAAGGAGACAATTAAGGGGTATATTTTCTGCAGAGTGCATAGGGAATTAACTGTGAGCCACACTGGCAACAATGGATGTAGCACATCTGATTTTCTGTAAACCTGAAGAAAAATACCCATTATAACTGCATTACTCATTTAGATAGGATTTTCAAAGATTCCCAGGAGAGCAAGGCACCCGTTTCCTTCAGAATTTCAGTAGGTTTTTAATTGCTTTAAGGAATGTCAGCCTTAGGAAATTGAGAAAGCTCCTGAGGTCTGAGTTTTCTTATTCTAAGAACTGCTTTATCCTGACAGAATAGAAAGATTAATTAATAATATTAAAAAAAAAAAAAAAAGTAGAAAGGAAAAAAAAAAGAAAATAAAAACCTCAACAAACCAGGCCTATATATTTTAACGTATGATACTTTTCCTTGGTGAATTTCTCCTGTGTATAGATGCTCAAGCTAGTCCTATGCACTACATAAGTCTTGAATTAGGGCATGGTGCATTATCAGTATGTCTCCTCCTTGCCTGAAGGGAACTCTTGCCATCATCCTCTGGACCTTGGTTTTTTATACATGTCTGTACATAGCCCAGAGCATACTTTCCATACTGCACAAGGCCCACTGGGGAGGCAGCCAAGATTCACTGATGTGTTGTTTCCCAATTCTGTGTGTATCTCAAATGTGCCAGGATGGTTGCAAAGGAGAGGGATGGTGAAGAATGGGTAATGGGCTTCTGCTCACCTTTCAACAGCACAGATTTACCTCTATCTTAGGTATCCTACTGCATGCGTTGCTCCTGAGCTTGTGCAGAAGAAAAGGTGGTGAGTGTGGAACAAAGAAAGGTTTCTCCAGAGGCTCAGTGACCAGTGTCACTTCACTTTGCCTGTGTACCTCAGAGAGGGACCAGCCCCGTACTGACCACTGAGTACTCCCATAACCTGTGATGCAGCCAGTGGATTTCAAATGTGCATTTTGCCTGCTGATTTCTAAATGCATTCCAGCTTTGCATCCCATTGCAGTTCTGGGCAGACAGGAAGGTTTTAGTTTATTTACTCTTGTTTCAGGTTTTGCTTTTTGTGACCTATTGCACATCTTTTCCCTGTTATCAGCACGGAGACCTACAACACCTTATGTAGTAACATTTATGTATATTGTGCTATTTAGTAGAATTTCAATCAGGTTACCAACATGCAGCACACCATGAAATATCTGCATTCTCACCAGCTCTAAGTAGGAAAAGCGTTTCGTAGGAACTCAGCACCCCTTGGCCCTTGGGCTCTTGCCATGACACTTGTGGCCAGGTTTTGAAAAAAAACCAACCACAGTCATTGTGCTGTTTTGTTGTTTGTTAGGTTGTTTGTTTTTTTAATGGCCATTTATTTTGATGCCTAAATGGGAACAGAACCCTTTTGAAGATCTAGTCCCATGTGAGTTTATCCTGCATTAACAGCAGATGGTGAATAGCTTCAGCAGCTTTGTTTCTATTACCAGCCGTCTTTGATTTACTCCCTTGCTTTGCTTTTCAGTCTTTATTGCTTCTATTCTGAAATAGCAGAGGCAGAGCTTTTGTTATGTCTCAGCCATAGCTTCTCTCACACAATACTATTGATCTCTTCTTTCACTATTTGGTTTGTTTCACTATCCAAAAAAAAGTACTGTGATTAAAAGGAAGAAGAAGGAGAGGATGAAACCTTTTTAACAGTGGCATGCTGCAAGATCCTATTGCTGCAAATATTTGTGCATGTATTTAATTGTGCGTGCTACAGAGAAATGACAAGCATGACCTAGATATGTACATTTTCCTTTGGCTATTTCAGCTGCAGGTCAATCCATAAACCACCGTAACTGATAACAATGTTCTTTAAATTGTACGTGACATCAGTAGTCTCAAGGATACCATAAAGAATTCATTCCGGGCATCAAAGTTTTGTAGATTAATTGCGTCCTTCCCAACAAACATCTGTAAGTTCTGTCAGCTTAAGAGTCCACATATAGACTTGCATCTGTGGGAGAGAATTGAAAAAGCCAACCTGAGGAAACTATTGCTTTGAGTGATGTAGCAACTGCTTTTCCTGAAAAGCATAAACTATATCTGCTCTAGTTCTTCTACTGCAGGGAGCAATCACTTCACCTTCCCTGCTTTTATGCTTTTGATCTTTCTGAGTGGTTGAAGGAGCTGGATTTTTCACCTTCTCCTAGCAAAGAGCTGGTTGCTAGTGTCATACATTCGAACATTTGTTTCAAGCCTTTAGTGTCCCACCTTTTTATGGGAACTAAAAAAAGTCAGATTTGTTCTAAACTTTAGGTTCTTAGCTTCAGTTTTCATCTTAGCTTGTGTTTGTTCTTCCTATATATCTTCCTTTGCTGTGGCCTCTGAAATCTGTGACCCCTTCTATTAGGTTCATAGGCCAGTGTTCCTACAAGCTGTTCTTGCGCTTTCTGACAGTGGTTTCTGTTAATGCTGGCAATGCTAACACAGCCTGTCAGCTCTTCCGAACCCACACTGGCTGCAGTTGGATTAATCTCTTCTGAATTTCTCTTCACTTTTCTGATGCTATCTTTCCAAACCGATTGCCTTGCTTCGTATCTTGATCCCAAGGAAGTTGAGTCTTTACTTCCAACTATATTATTTTTATTATTATAATGATGTAGGCGTAGAAACCTATGATGTATTTTCCTCTC
This sequence comes from Tringa tobata, assembly GCA_033628505.1. Taxonomy (NCBI): domain Eukaryota; kingdom Metazoa; phylum Chordata; class Aves; order Charadriiformes; family Scolopacidae; genus Tringa; species Tringa tobata. The sequence goes on along the minus strand of JAHREE010000128.1, from coordinate 7,329,800 downwards.
TTCAAACCAGAACTTTTCTATTTTGATTAAAAATATCCAAGACACTAAAATAAGATTTGTTTTCAGGCTTTTATAGCTGTTTGTTCTGAAATTTGTTTCAGCATTTTGCAAGGTAAGGTGTAATCCAGCTTTTGACTCTTAAATTAAGTCCCAGAGGAAATTTATTTGGAAATTTTTGGAAAATTTGCTTATTTATTTCCCTTTGGGAGAACATTTTATTCCAAATGGTATAGATACAGTAGTATGTCTGTCTAGTTCATTTTTTCAGTTCCAAAAAATGGAAGGGTTTGGCTGGTGCTTAGCAAACTGATCCTTCCAACCCTTGTGCCATTTTATCTCTATCTTCAAATTACTGTTTAGATCAGCCTGTATAATTGGGCAAATATAGTCCTCTATATTATTTGGGAGTTATCTGCTAATTCCTCATAATTCCTTGTGTTTACTCATTTATTTATTGTTTACATTTGCTCAAGGTGTAATGTGTCTGTATGACCTTTAGCATGTGAATTATTCATGTAATGATTGCCAGGAATATTTTGTATTCATATGGACTCTGATCTAATCCCATTGAAAACAAAAGAGATATTGGTATTGGCTTCTCTGTGTTTTGGATCCTGCTCCTAATTTTGATTGGTGACCTAAATCACACACTTCCCCGGTTAGATGTCTTAAGTTGTGTAAACAAGATGGCTCTCTTTCCTCTTCATTGATTACCTGTGAATATTCATAATTGTTCAACAAATCAATTTTGCATGAAATAGAAGGCTTTTCATAACGGTCATGAAAGCACTTTGGGCATGAATGCTCTCATTAATATTTATTCATGCCAGTATTTGTGACGCTTTTGCTCTGTGAGTAAAACCTCATGCACCAGAGTGTTTGAGATCAAGCTAATGAAAAAATATGAAAAGAGAAAACATCAGCTAAGCAAATAGCTTCTATTGCAGAAGGGTAAATGAACACTTCTGGGCTGTGTTTGTCCCTGCTGTCCCTCTAATCTTAGTCAACCTCTTGGCATACATAAATGCACATATGCATACTAAAAATATACTGATCATTAAAGGCCAAATTATCTTTAAATATTGACATTGTTATTACCTGTGATACATTACACCATTGGTAGATTACAACAATGGACACGATGTACTTTATTTGTATAATTAATAAAAATAATTTTAGACTTCTAGTATGTAGTCTTGCCGTGTTGGCAAAGTTTTTCAGCTTTTCTACTTTGGATTTGTGCTTGTTATGGCATTCTCTTAGCAAATATTTATGTATTTAATCTCCTGAGTTTCACTCAAGGATGTATGTAGGATAGTGCTGAGAAAGGAGTGGGAAGCTGAAGTGTCATTGCATAATATTTCAGAAGAGCATTTTCTGCTATTGAGGCTGCTGTAAACTTAGAAGGCAGCATCAAGATTTCTTAGCTGTGCCCACTAAATTCATAAAGGACTCTCCGGTTCTCACGTGAGCTTAATTTATTGTAAATGTTAGGATGTTCTTTTTCCTTTTTGGAAGATTGGTGGTGGTAAAAAAAGCATAATTAGAACAGAAATGTTAAGACTTTACTATCATCTACAAATTGTCATTACAGGCACTGTATTTAAAAATGAAACCGTTAATTAGGAACATGTCAGTTGATGATAAATGTCCTATGATTTAAAATAACTGTCTTCCAAAATGTGATTCTCTTGCTAGGAATCCTAAGTGCTAAATGTATAAACATTGAAAAACTAGAATGTTTAAAGTGAACATGTAGATGCATGTAGTGAACTTGGGGGCAGGGGGCTAAAACTCAAGCCAGCTGATAGGGTTTCCATGCCTTCCTGAGGAGTTAGTTACACCTTTGATCCTCTCCCAGTCAAAAGCCCACTGCTCTTTTACAGATTGTTATAGATGACAGCAGTGTGTATACTCTGAGAGAAGTTATTTGGCGTGACAGGTAGAAGATGTGAGTTTCAGTGGGGTAGGTAACTGCTCTGCAAATACGCTATTGTGTATTTGGCCAAATGACGAGTTAAAACGGTGATACCGATGATAGATTGATTAATTGTGAGGTATTTATTTAAATTACTGATCTGCAAAGTTATGCTTGCATGAAAGGATTACTGCTTTTGACAAAGTGCTGCTTTACACCAAGCGAAGATGTTGCCTTTTTTTTTTTTTTTAAAGAGATTAGCAAGAATTAGAGAGAGGGGAAAATTAGCTTTCAAAGCATCAGTGATTTCTTTTCCAGAGAATATTTCCAATTAATATCCTAACTAGCACAAATAAGAACACTGGTGATTCTAAACCTCTTACTTGAGCCTTGGGAAACTAAAGTTTCTTGACTTCAGTTCAAACAATTTTAAATGTTCATGTAGGGGTTTCACAGATGTTGTTTGTTTCTCTACAGTTGTCTCAAGAGTGAGTAGTGCCACTCTTTTTCTAGTTGTCTTGAGAACTGTATAGTGTTTTTTAAAGGATGGAGGGAGACTTTCATTGCTGCAATCACCACCCACTAAAGAATTGAACCAGTGAAAAATAAAATAACTGGAAGGCAGAGAGAGGGAGGAGGTGGTGGGGAGAGATGGTTTCTCATGAGCTGTTAACAGAATCAGGAGAGGAAAAGGGAAGAAAGCAGCTGGCTGATAATTTATTACACCATCAGAAAAGAGAATTAAAACAAAAAAGAACTTGGCCGTGAGCAATGTAGCATTTCTCACCTACTCAATGATATAAAGCGCCCAGAACAAAAATAAGGTCTGGCAAAGGAGACAGCATCATGTGGAAGCCTGCAGTGTTTCAGCTCTACTGGTGGGAGTTGAGAGCAGGTGAACGGATTGTTTAGCATGAAACTAATTGGTGCTAAATTAATTTCATATTATATGCCTGGTAGCGATGGTCATTCGAACCCTAGAAATATTCTAAGAATAATGTTCACCATGTAATACAAACCCTCTTTTTTTACAACTTTTTTTTTTTTTTTTTTACAACTCTTGTTTTTTTATAAGCTCTCTATTTTTATAGGTACTAAATTGTCTGGGCTACCTCATTCCCTAGCAGGGCTGCACAGCACTTCTGAGGCTGCTTGGAGAAGTGGTAGTTGTAACAGCACCCAGTTCCTATCCCCAATGCTACCAGCATGATTCCAATCTAGAATTACAGTATAAATATTGATTATTGGAATTAACGTAGTATTTGCTGGTGATGGAACTGTTTATCCTTTCCGGTGTCCTTGAATGCCCTGAGCTTGCTAGTGTGGTTCATCTACATGCATTTCTAGCAGAGATTTGTCAAGGAAGAAGGTATCATGATCACTAATAAAACCTTTCATTGTATATTTAAATTAAGGCAATTTGAGAGAATGCTGGATATTTGCCTGAACAAACTGTGATTTCAGAATCAATTTTTGTGTAGTACTTGTCACACGGCACCTGGTATTGGGATCTAGTGATACAGTTTCACATAATATGCTGTATCATACAGATTCTTGTTAGTACTATCTTTTCATTTGAACAGAGTTCAAGAATTTTTAACAATTCACGTTGGAATTCTTCCAGTAAAACTGCTTTTACTTTTGCAAAGTGCAGTAATTGCCACTGTTGGCTGAACAGTTGCATCCTGTTTCTAAACAAATGCATATGTTTGCACGTTTACTGCCTGTTTTGCCTGTCTGGTGCAAAGATGATGTAATATCCTCCGGAAAAGAGAACCGTACGTCATTGAGCAGAGTATAGATGTGTATGTTTGTTCTTAGTACTGAGAGTATTTGAGTAGGGACGATTGAATCCTTGTTGTGTTCATCATTGCAACAAGGAAAACTTTTAAAGAAATTCATTGCCTTAAAGTAGACAAAAACTGAAAGGAGGAGGTGTTTTTTTTATCTTTCCTAACATCACACAGTGCTTGCTTTTAGAACCTAGATGTCCTCAGTCCCTTCCTATGTCTCCCAAAGGCATTGTTTTCCTTGTGGGCATAAATAGAGCATCCCAGACTTTGGTCTTTCAGATGGGCCCTTCTTTGCATGAATTGGCAATCTCTGGGCTGTGGTTGTTATTACACTAAAACAATGTGGACTCCATGGAACTCTCACTAGGACATGTGTAGGAGTCTACAGTGACAAACAGTTCCATTAAATATTACATGTATAGTTTTGAGAAAGTTTAGCTTCACAGAGAGTAACTTTGGAACATGTACATATATTATTTATTAACATTTGTGCCATGTTCACATTCAGGATGGCCTAATTCAACATCTGTTCCTGATTAAAGTGAGCATCTGGTATTTCACAGATAATTATGACACATGAGCTTACTGTCCTCTAGGCCTAGCAGACAAATTGGAACCAGGCTCTCTAGGTGGACGGTAAGACCTCGTTCAGTGCTGGGTACAATTCTGATCACACCCTTTATGTGATGTGTGATCGGAAAAGACTTATCTGTTATACCCTCTTTGCAAGCAGAAGTACCAGCAACTTCAATGCTGTGTCCTAGGATAAGAAAGAAAAAGAGAGATGGAGATTTTTCAAACACAGAACACCACAATGGGAAAATTCTTGAAAGCTCTGCTCCTGTTAAACTTTTTCCCTTGCTTACTCTGAAAATCTGAATTTGGGATCCTTCTTTTGCCCTGACAACTAAGTCATACAGCAAAGGAATGAAGTCGCCTCTAAAACAACTACTTGGTGTCTGGGATGTGGGGAGAGAGTTTGTTCTCTGATTGAGTTTGTCCAGAGAGGTAAGTTGGCTCATAGAGAAAATGACCACAGGATGACAATTATCTACTGCAAGAAGCCTCAGCTAATTTGGTCTTCTCTTGTCCCAGAGCAAGGTGCATAGCTCATTAGTGTTCATTATGAATTGTAAAGACATGCTTACTTCTGGCCAACAAATACAATAGTCAGTCTTTTGTGTTGGCACTCTGTTTAGCTCATGGCTACGGTTTTTAACTAGAGGAGACTATTACTCTGATATTAAGCCTGAAACGTTTCCAGGAGGAAAGGCCCGTGATCCTTCTTTCCTGTTTTCCTCTGTGACAACGTTCCCTAGAAATGCAAGTCTCTGAACAAGTAATCTAACATACCGTCTCTGTTAGCAGCTCTCTTAGTTGTAGGATTTGATTTCTTTGTGCTCCAATTTGTCTATGGATGTGTGTGTGTATAGATGTATAAAAGCAGACAAACCTTTTTTCTCCTGGCACTTGCTTTACATTCCTTCTTTAGGACCTATAAAACAGTTGTAAGGCAATACAGAAGTACTGCAATGCAATTGCAAGTATCAGCAATGTGTTGCAAATTCAAATTGTGGAGCCAAACCATGCTAGTCTGCTAAGTTATCACTTGTGCAGAACTCGCTGGTCTAATAGGCCAGTTGCATTTGTGCAGTTCATTTGAAAAAGCAGTAAGAATGGGGAAAAAAGCAGTTCTTAATCAGATAATTAAAAAGCATATCCCACCAGACTCCATCAAAACTATTATAGCTATCCTTCAGAAGCAAATAGCATAAACGTAGTGTCCATAGCTCTAACTCCTGCTGTAAACATTTCAATCTTTAGAAGTTGTGGCGTTTTAATTTCACTTCTACTCCGCGTTTGTTGCATTGGATTTACTCTGACAGACCTGTTATCTGCGTAACCGTAGGTTTGTTTTTTTTTCTTGCCAGGTATTATCAGCCGCCAGGAGGCAGAAGAGCTGTTGATGAATAAATCTGAGGGAACATTCCTGGTGCGAGTCAGTGAGAAAATCTGGGGCTACGCGTTGTCTTACCGCCAGCAAAGTGGGTTCAAACACTTCCTGGTTGATGCTTCGGGGGATTTCTACAGCTTCTTGGGGGTAGATCCAAACCGACATGCAACACTGACAGATCTTATTGATTTTCACAAGGTAACGCTTGCTGGGGAGAGATCAATAGCTGAGTGGAACGGATTAATAATTTAAAGAGGAACCATGTAATTTGAAACCACACTGGAAAGTAAAAGTAACTGTAGTGGGGAAAAGAATATACGTATATGTTCTACAGCAAGCCTGGCTGTAGCATTTGTAGTTTGTGTCTGGTGTTGCAGTCAATCAGAAGGCTTTTCCCCTTCTTTCAAATGCTTCAGCATGTGTTTGTGTCCCCTTCTAAGCAGATCCTTACACAATGCATGCTGTCCTGGGCTAAAAATGGACTAATAAGGGCTGACAGAGCTAATGCTTTTTGAGCCTCTTTGCTGTGCAAAATTGGTTTGGAAATACCAATACCTTAGAAAGGTCTGTCAATAAAATGTCACCATTTTTCCACCTTTGATGTGAGGGCTGTAACATGCAAAAGCAGAGGAGTGGAGCCCTGCAGTAAAGCAGGGAAAATTGAGGAGTTATCTTTTAGGGATGTGCTAAGGGTCATTCCTTATTATCCAAAACAACCTTACAGGAGTAATTTATTACTTGACTTTGACTATAGATGGGATTGAACTCCTGTTTCTTGTTGCCAGACAGTGACTAAACAGTGGCACTGTTTCTGATAGCGTAGGTTGTTTTCATTGTCTTGCATCCCTCCACGTCTTCATCAGTTTAAATTCTGCTTTTTTCTTAGCCACTCTTACAATTTCTCTTCGTCCTCTCTTTTCTATTTCCCTTTCTTTTTTTATCCCTTTCTCATTCTTGTCTCAACTAATTCTATTAATTTTTTTCTCCTCCTTTTCTTCACAGGTTTTTAAGTTTTTTTCAGTATTCAGTCTCACAGACACGAAGCAGAGCTTATTTTTCTTCTAATTTCCCTTCTCTTTTAAATCTTTCATTTATTTCAGCTAGTTTGCAACATCTCTTCAGTCAAACTTGCACACTGTTTCTTCGAGATGTAATCCTTACATTTCAGTTGTTATTAGCAGTACAGTAGAAGTTGATTATTTTGGATTTTATCAGCTTAACAAAAAGAAGTTGAGTTTCTCAGAATTTACATTACATGAAGGAACAGAGATTATAAGGTGATATCCTTCATAAAAGCAAAGATGTTCACTTTCTGAATAAGATTTTTAAGTCCCCAAACAAAAAACAACAATAAAAAATCAAGGGCAGAAAATCCCAAACTCATTCAGGTTCACTGAAAATGATTAATTTGTTCTGAAAGTTAGATTTTTGGTTGGCCTCCTCTCCCTCACCTTCTTTATCTCATCTTGGCTACCAGCATGTGTGCACACAGAGGTGGCTTTATTTTAAGATCAAATAAGAAGTTAAGACAAATGAGGTTTGCCTTAGTGTCTCCTCACAGGTCACTGTAACACTATATTTCCACAAATTATATTTCCACATGGGAGAATAGTAGGTGTCACATTTGACCAAAAAATACCGCCTCCCCTAATTTGATATCCTTTCTCAATGGCCACTTTGGAAGCCAACCACACCACAGCTGCCCCTTCTTCCTCTATTCCAGTTTTTATTGCCGAGCATGACATTATATAATATGGAATATCCCTTTGGCCAGTTTGGGTCAAGCAGCTGGCCTGTGTCCCCTCCCAACTTCTTGCTTATCCCCAGCCTACTCACTACCAGCAGGGGCTGGGTGGGAAAAAGAGAAAGCCTTGATACCGTGCAAGCACTGATCAGCAATAGCCATAACATTAGGCTGTTATCAACACTGGTTTAACCACAAATTCAAAACACACCACCATACAGACTGCTGTGAAGAAAGTTAACTCCATCCCAGCCAGTCCCAGTACGACTGGAAAGAGTCTGACCAGAAGGAAAAGCGCACACGCACCACCTCGAGTGCCGATGATCAGGCATTGGGTGTAAGAGCTCTGGCTAAAGTAGTATCCCCTCTGCGCCTGGAGAGGGGCGATGGTGACAACCAATTCCAACCATCTCTGCTCCAGTTATGTTCCTATATTTTCAGCAGAGCTCATCCTAGGCAGGATCACTGTAGTTTGGATCTAAACTTTCAGATGAAGGATTGCTATTTTAGTCAATATAATTCTGGATTCTGGCTCATTTTGGTGCACCTATAAATCTTAAACTTGTACAAAAATAAAAATGAAATATCATTACTCTAGGAGTAATTGCAAAGACCAAATTCTCTACTTTTCTAGAAAGTTTTTTTGTATTCATTTTGGTAATCGATTACTAAAATGACAGACTTGGCGTGTGGGTATTTAATTAAGGAGAATAGGTGCTATTTGTAAAGACTGTCTTTACCCTAGCAAGGTTAATATCTTTCACCTCTCTGTCATCAGTCAGAAAGCTGTTACTGTTTGTGTGAGCGCTCAACATGGAGCTCTTGCTCAGTCTGCCCGAGGAAGCTTCTTTCATCCTGATGATTGTGGAGGTAGCATTGTGGGACTGGCACATGCCTGTTCAATTAACCCTTGAGAACATCCTTTATAGGCATCTGCAGCTGTTTTTCTTAAGTAGTGTAGCAACGTACAGGTGGTAATAATCAGAGCCTTTTTTGTACACCAACTGTTAGATTTCAGTTTGGTACTAGCACAAGTTACTCCTGGCATAATTACGAGATAAACAAAGCATGAAGAAAATGAATAGTTGGTAGGTCTTTGCTGGTCTGTACTTATTTTATCAAGCATTTTTTCATAATTGGTTACCAATTACAGCAGAGTGATGGTCTTTACTGCTATCAGTTGCTTTTCTTAGAAGAAGAAGGCTTAGGCATCTATGAGTGATGTTTTAATTGTTTTTTTCTTTCTAGGAAGAAATCATCACATCCTCAGGCGGAGAGCTACTACTGGAGCCGTGCGGACAGCAGAAGAATCCACCAGACTACAGCCCTTTATTTGAATAACTGATCCAGGACTAACAGGGATGTGTTCTGGATAGCTGTAGTAATATATAGCTGCAAAAGTAAACACTGAAAAATAGTTAACAAACTTCCAAAGCCACTAGTCTTGTGGCCAAAAATATCCTCATTAGAAGGCCCAAATATTTCTGTTTTGCATCTGAATTATCATCATTATTCATATTGGTAACATTTTAAAGGTGAGAAATTACTGGCAAATTACAACTGAGGACTATTCCCAGAAATGTTTCAAGGGGTTGTGGCCAATTGCAGTGAACGCTAAGTTCCTGTCTTAATTTCCTTAATGTCTGAGATTGAAAATGCAAAGTGCAGCAAGAATGAACTATTCATAGGTTGTTGTATGAAGTATCAATATTGGTGAATAGATTCTTTTTTCCAAAGCAAGGTTTGTCAGTTTCTGTTGACAGTCTCATTACTCAGTGGTGCACTTTTGATAACAAGAGAAGCAGTCTTAAAATGTCCTTTTGCAGTTTGTGGTTGCTTAAATGGTTAGGTGTAGCTGGAAACTTGCCATTGTGCTTTTGAATTCAGGCCTACAAAGTTCACCACAGCAGAGACAGAATAAGGCCATTCACATTTTATTTACAATTTCATGCAGTCCAACAGCCCTGGAAAGAATTTGACTCCTGTGCTGGAAGTGGTCAGTTTAGAATAAACTAATTATTCTAATGAAAGCAGTTTGATTTGCAGCAACAACTCCTCTCACTGGCCTTGTCATGTTTTCTGCTTTCTGATGTGCAAGATGTAGACAAGGACAAGATATTTTCCTTAACTGAGCTGTGAGTGAAGGTGGGGGTGTTATATTTATCCATAGAAAAGGGGCAACTAATCACATTATCATCATGCTATTTCATGTTTAAAATAGATGCACACAATGTGTTGTAGATCCATTTGTTATACATACTAAACCTCAGGAAAACGGACCTATAACCTAGATCTATGGAGCAGTTATTAATGTTTGGACTATAAAAAAAAATAATCTCATCACAGTAGTTAATTTACCCTCCTGAAATGCATGTCTTAGCAGTCCTCGCACTCCGGGTTGTCGCACTGTGTAGGTGTAGCCCTGTGTTGTTTCACTGGTAAGCGGGATGCTACTGAGGCAGCCAATTCAGGAAATGGAGTGGAAGAGTTGCAGAACTGTTAGACTTACCCTCCTGTGCTCCTCGCTCTGTTCCCATGAATGGCCAGGTAGAAACTGCTGGGCATAGAAGGGTTCTTTTCAACTCCCAACATTCATTTCACAGGGCAATATTTTAAATAACAGGGTTGTGACAGCTTTGTATGCAGCGGATTTGTTTCAAGAGTGAATAGGGACAGGAGGGAAGTAGTTGTGTAAGTGTTGGTTAGTCTCATAGTCATGCCTTTAATAGGCAGTTTTTCGGTACTTTTTAAATACGTGATGTGTATTTTGAGATGTAAAGGGGAGCAATCTGTATGTGTTACTGAGCTTCCATGTTATTTTTTTCCTGGCAATCTCTGAAAACATAGGAAAGGCACACTGAATGTATTTCTATATGCTGCTGCTTTGGCCAGTCTGTGATTTCTTATGTGGTTCTCTCCCAAATCCCATTGTAGGCTTCCCTCCTGAACCTTATGTAAATCCATCTCTCCTCAAATAGTTATTTATATATAGTTATATATATAACTATATTTTATATAGTTATTTAATAGTTATTACTCTTGACTCACTGTTACCTTCTAGACTTTGTCTGACCAAGATGGTAAGCTCATCTAGAAAAGAAACTTGTCCTGTGCAAGCTTATAAAGGACGCTCTACATTTAAGGTGCTACAATAATAATAAATACCTGTAGTAATAATAGCAACNTTCATTTCACAGGGCAATATTTTAAATAACAGGGTTGTGACAGCTTTGTATGCAGCGGATTTGTTTCAAGAGTGAATAGGGACAGGAGGGAAGTAGTTGTGTAAGTGTTGGTTAGTCTCATAGTCATGCCTTTAATAGGCAGTTTCTCGGTACTTTTTAAATACGTGATGTGTATTTTGAGATGTAAAGGGGAGCAATCTGTATGTGTTACTGAGCTTCCATGTTATTTTTTTCCTGGCAATCTCTGAAAACATAGGAAAGGCACACTGAATGTATTTCTATATGCTGCTGCTTTGGCCAGTCTGTGATTTCTTATGTGGTTCTCTCCCAAATCCCATTGTAGGCTTCCCTCCTGAACCTTATGTAAATCCATCTCTCCTCAAATAGTTATTTATATATAGTTATATATATAACTATATTTTATATAGTTATTTAATAGTTATTACTTTTGACTCACTGTTACCTTCTAGACTTTGTCTGACCAAGATGGTAAGCTCATCTAGAAAAGAAACTTGTCCTGTGCAAGCTTATAAAGGACGCTCTACGTTTAAGGTGCTACAATAATAATAAATACCTGTAGTAATAATAGCAACAAGTTTTTCATAAATAATTCTACAGTTACCCCATATTAAAGAACAGATTTTTGCACTGTTGTTCACTGTTTTTCAGGAAAGTTTTCTTTTGTTAACATTGCTTTTTGTGTGATTTAATCCATCAATGTTTGTGACCCATGAAAAGAAAATTCTAATGAACTTTCCATGGAGACTTTGCTAGACAGTTTTGGTATTAATCACTCGGGACACTGGCTCAGGAGATTTTAAATAGTTACCGTTAGCACCTCATAACAAAGCAAATCAGGAGACAGCAAATAAGCAATGCTTATTAGCTGGAGCAGCTTTTCTCAGTGCACAGTGCTCAGGTAAGATGACAGCTGGGCTTTTCACAACAAGTAGGCTTACAGAGGTAGGAAACTCCTTAGCTATGTGTCTGGTACCTTGAGAAACAAAGTCACTTGGCAGCTAGACAAAAGGTAAAGATACCCAAATGGTCTCGGAATTTTGTGAAAGTGCGGTCCTCTGCAGGTCACCAGGGGCTGGATTCCTGAAATGGAATACTGCTCTGCATTTCTGAACATAAGTAACACTTACGGAGGCCTCCAGTAGGATCTATAGTCTCCATTAAATGAGAAGCCTGGTATGTGTGATCCATGATCAGAATACACCTGGTCCTGTGTCCTCTTGCGATGTCGATAACATCACAACAGCATCATCATTTTCACTTCCGAGCACATTTTCTACCTTTAATTTTCTAAATTTTTTTGTCTGTGTTCCATCCATTTCTCATTCGAGGTTTTACCTGGCTTTAAAATAAATCCCTTCTAAGTTCCCCTGCAAATGAAATTGCTTGGAAAACGGCAATTTCATCTGAGAATTTTATTATGCTAATAAATTTCAGAATTCTTAAGCAAAGGAACTGCTTTTTTCTCCCCTCCCTCCCTGTAGCCACCACAGAAATAATGAAAAATAGCCAGCCAATTCATAGAGTAACCAGGACAGAAAAACTGAGCAATACATAACCAGAAGCAGGAGCAATAAAATACAGTACAACTTAACTGAAGATGAGTTTTGAAAGAATCAAAAGGAGATCATAGCAAGCGGAAATTAAGAAGAACAGAAGCTTTCCTCGGTAGAGATGTGCAGCTGCTGCTAATACACTTGAGGGCTGTGGGGGAAGGTACAAGTATGGAGATGTTTTCTAAGCTAACAAATGCTTCTTGTTGCCTTCCAGAAAATAAATAGACTATGAAAGATAACCAGTTAGTAGGAAGAATAGAAGAGAAAGCAGTGAAGGAGTAAATATGGAAGATGAAGCAAATAAGAAAGGAGAAAATGTTATTCCGTTATTCTTAAAGCATTTTGGATTTTTGTTACTCTGGAGTAGGACTGGGCACTCCTACCTCTTTTTCACTCTGCAAGTCTCCAAGATTTCAGCTTTTACCTAAATCTACCTTGGAGCTACACTTTACCCTCTCAGTCTGTAAGAGCGGACCTGGTCCATACTGCAGCCTTCAACGCTGCATCTGCTTCATGCTGTCTGCCTCTACATTTAGTGCTGTCTGAAGCTGTTCATCACTGTATACAAAATCTTTTTAGTGCTGCAGTTTCATCGTCTGGAATGGCTAGCTTTATTCTATTACACAGTGACCTTCAAGTCTTACTTTCTGATCTGTTTTTCTAGTGGTAGGTATCATTGAGTTCTAAGAGGTGCATGTTATGGATTTTCATTATAAGATTTCCTGTCAATATTTCTTGTCAATGAGACCACTGGGAATACACTGAGAGACCTATTATGGTAATTCTGTTTCATAAGGAAAAATGCTACAGCAATAAGGAAAACTTTTAAACTTTTAAATGAATCAAATTTTTCTTCATATCTGTTTCACAGCAATAAAATACGGCACACAAGGTCCCAAGGTTGTTTGCACGTATCTTTGAAAAAGCAGCTCTTGAGGATTTATTCTTTCTTCTTCCTGGATCCACAGATGCATCCATTCTTTCTAATTTTGTTTTCATCTGTTATAGTACATACACATCTGCAATTTAATACTGCTCTATTCTCTTAAAGAGAACAAAAACCAAGGAAAGAAATTGACAGCAATAATGCTTGAGATTTTCAAGGCTACTCAAAGAATGTAGATGCCAGTCTATTACCTCTTATAATTACTGTAATGAAATAATTATATACTATGAGTATTTATATACTAGGTTTATAAAAGAATAATCCAGGTCAGCTCTTAAGTGCTAAATCCCTATTGTGCTGAACAAGTACTGAGCAAAAGAAGATAGTTCCTGCCTCAAGAAGGTGGTATCTGAAAATTTCAGTTGTAACAGAGATGATTTTTAAACTTGTGAGTAGAAACTGTTTCCAAAGAGTTCAGAGTTCATTCAGAGTGAGAATTTCCACTAGATTTCAATGGCTTTGAATCAAATTAATAAAAGCTATTTGTTTGCTGAGGTTAGCCAAGATTAATACACTGACTACAGTAAAACAATTCAGTTTTGTACAAACTAGGGATTCATTTCTGTTTATTCTTCCCCTGAGTTCCCACAGACGTTAATATGGAGCAATAATGGAGTTACAGCATGTTTCACTGCATAGTAAATTATTCTCTCTATGTAATGCCACAATGCAAACCTGGTCTCAGGTGAAATGTGGTAGTTCACGGTGGGAGAAATTTTTCTGTTCCTTTGTATGAATAAATTTGTTTGCGTAATTAACAGGTTGGAGTTTATTTTTCAGTTCTTTTCAAGGACTGACTTTCTTTTCTGTTTTATAATGCCTTTGCTTTAAGATTCCTTTTTCCCTTCTCAAGAAGATAGGGTTAGTGACCTCTGTGAAGTAATAATGTGTCCCTGGCTGGGCTATCAATCGCAGAATGAGGTGTTTGTACTTGACCAGATGTTTGATCTGTGTTTCCTGAGATGAATCTTCTGGATGCATAATGTCTGATGATAATGATGCGTAATTGATTTTTATAGCTAACTTCTTGCCATGCAAGAGCTGTGTGAAACCTTCTATTCAAATATTTGTTTACTGCTAGTGATTAGTCCTGTAGCTTGTATATTTACATTATGACCCGTAGCTAATGCAAATTTTCTACTAGGCTGGAGTCTTCAATGATTTTGGTTTCCTCTCTCATGAAATTTCTTCCAGTACTTCTAAATGAAGGTAACATAATTTTATGGTATCTTTATTAAGCATCAATAAGTGATTTTTCATATGGAGGAGAAACAGCTTCAGAAGAGATTGGACATTTAGTGAGCTAAATGTTGTGGGAGCTGAACCCCCCCCAACATCCACTGGAGTTCATGTGGCAATTCTTAGTTGATATGAGAATTATTTATAAGGACTGCCCACCAGAATCACTTTTCACTTCCTCCAGAAAGAAATTGAGCTCCTCTAAAATCTTCCATTGACACTTTTTAATGGAGAAATGTTCTGTTTTCAAAATGCAAAGCTTCATGAAATTGTTTCAGTTCTTTAGAGTAAAAAGAGATTAAAACTATCTAAAGGCATTTTTAATTGCAGAAAATATGAAAAGTATTCACAAATTTAACACAAACAATGTCTATTTTTTATTCAACCCTAAAAGAAAATGTGCTGCATTAGGCTCCAAAGTCAATACAGATATTCAATGTTTTTGACATTTCATTAGGTATCCATTCTCTCCCTTAATGCTAGTTTTCTTTTAAGGGAGAATGGAATACCCAGGGAACAGTTATTCAAAATGTCAAGCCTATTAAATATCTGATTTGACAACTGAAATAAATTTACAAAGGTTTAAATAAGACCCCAGATAATGTTTTCTTCAGAAAAAAAAACAAGCTACCAAGATAGGTGAGTTCAGAAAAAAGAGCTGATGTATATTGTTCACAATTTTGAATATTTTGTGCTACATGCTTACAATATGATTTCCATTTATACATGGCAAAAAAGTGTGACTACTGAAATATAATTAATTTAAATGGAATAATAAATAATGGAAATTGTCTTCCATTGTCTGCTAGCCTCTGAAAAAGGCTAATTCTATCAAGCCTATGATTGTGAAAAAGATTAAGCCGATTCATGAACTTTCACAGGAAAAAAGATCTAATTTTGCATGTTGTCCTTGTGATTAGTCACAATAAAAATCTCCTCCTGGATGAAGATCTCTGATTACGGAATGCAACTATATGTATTTGACTACACATTCAAATACCAACTGGAAACATTTGCAATGAATCACTTGCATGCAAATGAGAAACATCCCACAGAGTAGCCATTGTCATGTAGCAAAAATGAATAGCTTGGACTCCAGTTGTTCACCTTAACCTGCACTAGAAATGCTAACTTCATCCAGAGTTCTAAGTCAGTGTGATATCAGCTCCTCTGTCAAAGATCACTGGTTATTTGAGGAGATGTGAGGTCAGGAGAGAGTGTAAAGACTTTCAATACATTGAAATATTTCCATGATAGGAAAAAAACCCACCACCTTAGATAAGAGTCAGTTTGCAAAGGACAAAAAGGAGGCTTTGTAAAACTGCTGCAGACATCTTCTTCCCATTGGTGGGTAGACATTTAGACAATTTGTTGAAGTAAGTGGGGAACAAGGATTTCACAGTTGGGTCATTTTTTATTCATTCTGTTCTATGGTATCACACATAGAGTTGTGAAGTGCTAACCCATCTGTTCTCGGAAGTTGTTCAAAATCCAATGGACTAAAAATATTCTGTCTGCCAAGGAGACAGTCAAGGTGATTTGAAAAGGCTTGGATGCTTTTACTTTGGGCCACAGTCTCCAGATAAATTAAGAGGCATCACAGCTTTTATTTTTTTTCCTCTCTTCCTCCCCCAAACCTATTAATAATGAACCAAATTCACAACAACCAAGGAGAAACCTGCCTGCTGGCTAATATTCTGTTTGTAATACTGTGTCTGCACCTGCCCACGGTGATAAAATTCATTTCAAGTTACACTTTAGTAATTGATGATCACTTGCCATATCCCTTTATAAAGCTTTTTTATCAATGTCTTTGGTGGTTCATTTTGTATCAGCAGCGAATCAATGCAATTTTAATGGAACAGAGTGCTCTACTTGAGACTGAATTAATGTTGCTTTACCTGTTTCAATATCAAGTGAAGTTTTCAAAGTCTAAAAGGATAGTAGTTTTTCAGATTTATTTTCTCTGATAACTTTGTTTCTGCACAATGGTGACATCCTTGTGATCAATTGCCATAAAGATTAAATGCATTGATGAACTTAGTTTAACATTAGCAATGTGGTGTGAGAGCCGATGGAAAAATGTGGGTTTTGGAGCCACTTGCTGGGTCCTTGTAAATGTAAAGAGATGTAGCAGGGAACACATTAACTCCTAGAATACTAGCTGTGGAGTCAGAGAGGATCTGAAATGGGTTAAAAATCTCCAAGGTAATGCAGTAATTAACCACACACAGGGTAGTACGACAAGGTCATGAATTGAGTTCCCATCTTTGAAACTGCAGGAGGAGCCTGTGCTGATGTCAGGATAACCCAGCAGTGCTGCGGGAGTAACACTAGCCCCTGCACCCACCTCAGAGCCGCCCCTGAGGTACCGGCTCCTGGCCTGCAGGCCTGGCACACAGGGGACTTTCAGTCCATAAATCCTGCTGGTCTTATGCGTTAAAAGATGTTTAGAAGCTGTGCATTTTTTTATTTTTTTTAAATTTTTTTTTTTAGAACAATTAGTTTTCAGGCACTAAAGCTTATCTGTGTGCTGAGCGGGCTGCTGGCTCCCTCAGGTGAAATGGCGGGAAGGTCCCTCAGGGCCTCGCCTCTCCCCCTCAGCCCCACAGTGAGGTAGCCGGGTGGCAACTACGTGCTGCAGCAACGCCACTTGATTTTGGCCTTTCCAACGTGAGGCTGCTAGACTTTAGCCATTCTAAAAGCAAATTGAAAAACCCCTTTGGAGATGAGAGAAAAATTAAGATAAGTATCAGACAAACAGCAATTATTGTTTCGTGTTAGATAAAATTCATTGAATTGATCCAAATTCACCTGAGCTGATTGGGATTCATCGCCCGGCTTTGCTTTTGTCACCAGTTTTGATGGATTTCCCTCTTTTCCCCCTCCTGCTCCCCTGTCCCCGATCTGGTGGGATGGAGGAGCCGTGCCCTCGCCCAGCCCTGTCAGCGTTGGGGTTTCGGGGTGGCAGGTGCTGTGGCCCTGCCTGAGGTGGCCGGAGGGGCTGGCAGCTGCGGAGGGGGACACGGAGTGGAGCTGGCATGGCACAGTTCGCTCATCAGTCCTCCAAAGTGACGGCTTGAAGTTTGAAGCCTTCATCTTGCAGCTTTACTGGAGGAAACCTTCAACAGCAGTTTTCATCTGCTGAAAAACTCCTGTTTACTGAGGCCTATACAAACCAGGGCCCCAAATGCAGGCCTCCATTCCTCTCAGGCTGAACACAGCAGGTAATTCAGACTGACAAGATAAAACTGGCAGTAGGAAATACACAGAGTACCACCAAACTAGTATGGTTTAAAGACTCCTCATCTGCTGAAAAGGACTTAATTGTGCTACTTGTGGCTGGACAATAGAAAAGGGAGGACCATAAGGAAGGAAGCCGCCATATTGTGTTCCAAGACAATGAGAGAGCGCCCTCTTCTCCAGTAACGTTCACCTGACGGAGGCAAACTTGTAGGTAAGATGGAATTTTTGTTTGGGTTAGGTTCCAAGAATTGCCAGGGTAAAGGTGCTAGAATTCACCTTTAACCAAACAGCTGGTTTTTGAAATAGGGAAACACACAGGAAGTTAGCATGCACTGGCCCAATTTGTTAACCAAGTGCAAAGTTCAAGTATGATCTAGAAAGACTCTAAAAGAAAAAAAAAGTCCAACACATTTGTATCTCTGTGAATCACTAAAATGAAATGAAATACGAGTTCAATATTGAGGATATTTCCAAAAATATAAATGTTTTCCAGTGTTTCCAATGGGTGTTTTATCAAGCCTTGAATGCAAAAGAAGATAAATTTGCCTTCTCACCTTCGCAGTCACAACTGGAACACACATCATCAGGGCAGCTTCTGTTTCCCATAATGGCACTGTTTCTATTCAATAAAATAAAATGTATCAGTCTCTGAAACTGTAAATTTAAATCTTATCACTAACACCTTTCTCCATACAGCACTAAACCCACAATTTCATATACAGGAGAGGAAAAACTATCTGAAGACTTAGAATGTCTAAATAAGAAATGTCTAAAATAGAATTGTTGTGGTAGAGAAAGCAGACTGGCAAACAAACAACTGTGTTCTGGTTAATTGGATGTGCTTTGATACACTCTATAAACTTTCCAAAACAGGGTCTATTTAATACATACTGAAATAATGCTCAGTAATATAACATAATAAAGCTTTTGCATAATAAGGAATGTTGTAAATAGCTACCAAGTATACAATGATGCCTGTTTCTCACAATGAAATTATTCTGTTTCGATTTCTTTTTCTAAAGTAATCTCAATATGCATCCTTTCACTACAAAAGAACAAGCTAGAGAACATCTAAATGAAGTTAGTGTTTTCTTAAATAGTTCAGATGAAATGTTTATGCTTATTTAATATTTTTTGGGTATTTTCCATGATAACTTAATTTTTAACAAACCAACGAGTCCCAACAGAGAAAATCAAATTTCAATATAGGATATTGTAATTTTAGTTGATGAGAACTGGCATGTAAAAATGAAGAATCTTCTCCTCTCATTCTGCACAACACTTCTAGAACCATAGAATAATCTGAGGTTTTATGGGGTCTTTGGAAGTCACGTCTGTACTAAAATTTTAGGATAGCTTCCCCTGGACCTGTGTTTGCTCAATTTTCTTTAATCTTTCATCATCTGGGATATTTTTTTTCTTCCTTGCCACTATATCCTCTGGAGGAGCATCATTGACTAATTTATTGGTCCAACCAATAAATTTTCTGATCTGTCCTTATATTGTTATGAATTTCCTTTGGCGTGTCATTCCTGGAGCTCGTCTTTCAGTAGTTTGCGCCATGCACTATTTTTTTTTTTTTTACTCTTAGATTGCAGCAGAGTTGCTGGAATTCATTATGTGTGAATATGGGCAGAAGTTCTACTGAAAGAGGCTAAAAAGTATTTTAAAGAAGCCAACTGGGAATCCTTGCCCATGTTTCATTTTTGCAGTTTTAAAGTTCTTAATATGTATGTAATAGAGCTGTAGAGGTGTTTTTGTTGTTGGGTTTTTTTTTGTTTGTTTGTTTAAAAAACTATTTGATGGGATACCAGAGGATTTGTTGAAGGCCTCATTTTAGCCTAAACAGCTGGAGTTTTTTCTTTAAGCTTGATGTTTTACAGTGACTGCTGTTGATGCATGTCTGATAAGACACTGTTGCTATGAGGTCTGTAACAGATACAGATATGACTGAGAAAGTGTCTGGGGTGTTGAGAGCAATATAAGAGAAAAAAAAAAAAAAAAGCAGCCCATTTCTAACCAAAGAATGCAAGGAAACAATTCATCACTATTGACAGCAGGAAAATGAATAAATATTGCAATAGATATATGTTCTACCCAGTGAATTTATATGAGCATCCGACTGATATCCTGTCTCAGGAAGGCTAGTAGACCAGTGTTATTAACTTCCTTGATGGAGATCTTTCCTTTCAGGCAGTGATTTTGTGGTGTGAAATGAACATCTTGTTTATTGTTTTTCTTGTATTCTTTACTTTCTAAAGGAGTATGCATATTATTACATTATCCTATGTATTTAAAAAAAAATAATAAAAAAGGTCTTAGTTGCATGTCCAGAGCTAGGCTCCAAAATTCACATTTTGGTGTCACAATAGAAGTGGCCAAACTGAAGTCTCAGATGTTCTGCATAACTTTATATGTACAATGTATGTGCATCATATTGGGAAAATCATGATTCAATATAGATGCAAAATAATACATTTGGAGCCTTTGTTGGGGCACAGAAAGTTCTAACAGTTCTTGGCAATGTGTTTAGACACAGATTATGAGAGTCCCTCATCAATAGTAATTATAAGGCTATAAAAGGAGCCAATGGATTGTGTTTTCTGGGAATAATAAACTGCTAATCGTAGCTTAACTCAGCCTATGAACTGGTTCATAGAAACATAGTGTTTCTACTTGATTTTTCTTGTTGCTTAGTTTCCCAGGTCCAGGATCTCCTGCTTGTTCTCAGAGACAGATTTCTTTTCTTTTTTTTTTTTTTTTTTTTTTTACAGTCTAGCGTTTGCTGGTAAGTTGTAGTCACTTGAGATTGCTTTGGCAACTATGCCAGAATAGTTACTGTAGAAAAAGTTGAAAAAGATAAACAACTTTGTTAGACAAAGAAAAACAATTTCAAGAAAACTGAATTCATTCTGTTAATTCTGGTTTTATATGTAACAATATCAGAACTCTTTGAGGTTTGAGAGAAGCTCAGTGCCTTCACTTCCAGTCTCCCCTTAGAGTCTCCTAAGTTCCTGATTCTTACTACTCTTGAACTGAGTGCTAAATGTATGCTCTGTTAGTGCCTGCCTGATCCAAAACTCCTGGAAATCCATGCAAGTGCTTTTTCCAACTTGATAAATGTCTGATACAAGAAGATTTATAAATAATGGGAAGTCTCAAAAGGAGACCTTTCTAGGAAAAATTCAGTGGACCCGAAAGACCTGAATTCCATGAAACAGTTTCATATGAATGCCTGAACTCTTCTGTTTTGTATAAAAACATCTGAACTTTTTGAGAACAGCCAATCTCTAATGAAAATGTCCTTATGTATTTTTTAATCTGTCCTGCTACTTTGGATGGTAAGTCTTTTAATAACTCCTCAGAATACATCAAAATGTCATGCTGTGCAGAATGCCTACTTTTTTCCCTCTGGATCCTGGCTTAAAAAATGAGTGCTGTACAGTAGGAGATCATTTTGGATTACAGAACAACTTCTCAAAATGTCAGTGGTAAATAGTCAGCAAATCCCTCATTATCTATAAAATGGCACTGATATTCAGTAAAAAGTCATTTGTAATACTTGCAAATCCATATCCTCACAAACCTTTTATCTTATTGCAATTCCACCAGCACCAAGCAAAATAATACTGTTTAATGTAAAGAGGGATCTTTGGGTTTTTTGCATGCTTAATGAACTTGAGTAAAGGTTTTAGAAGCTCCTGCTGGACAAGGGACTTCGATTGCAATAGTGTCTTAAACTAAAGCATTTAAAGTTATTTTTATTTCCCCATCTTTCATCATTGTAATAGATAAAAATCCTTTAGTATGTGTTCGGATACCATTCATTTTCTGAAATGAGAGTCTTATTGTTTATGAAACCGCTTTGCTCTGAATGCTAGCTTGAATGTCACTAAATTAATCTTGTTGAGGGTTTTGGTGTCTGACTTGTGTTTAGTTACCTTATTAATTTACATGTATTCCTTAAAAGCTCTCTATCTTGTGTGAAGTGAAAAAAATACCTCTCCAGTGTTACTTGTGTGGAAATTGTAACTCAATAGGCCTAAAATCAGTATTTCTTCGATGTAGGTCAACTGTAAAATTCCCATTGACCTCATTGGCAGAGAAGTTAGACTTGTATGAGAAGCAGAGAAAGAAAACAAGTCAGTGGAAAAAATACTATGAAAATTTTATACCTTCAGACAAAATGTGGTGATGTTCAAGACAAAAAGTGTGAGTGCAGTGATAGGTATTGGTGTCGAATTGAAGAGTACAAGGCTGTTTAACTGTAGTGCTGGGCTTTCTGCACCCCGTTACTGTACAGTTGAACTTGGTTCTGCGAATTTTAAGACTGGGAGGGTGAATTTGACTCTAAGCTTTTGACTCACCTGCTGAGCTTTCTGACTGGCAATTAGGTAGCTGTTTACTGGGAATCCCATTAACGTAAGACAGTTCATCTTACATTAACTTCTGTAAGTTGTCAGCCTGAACTGAGCTGTGCTTTATTCAAGGATTCACAAGGGCAAGTCTAGGTATCTGTTTGCAAGCTGCTAGCCAGTCAATCATATAAGAAGTATTAGGAGAGCTTGTAAAATATTTAGAGCTTGTAAAAAAAAAGTAAGTTTACCAGGAGATGTGGATCTGTAAAATTTTAGCCAAAAGAATAACAATAAAAATGATCTTGTAAAATGCATCTGCTACACCTTACACCCTGTTGCTTACAAGTAAACATTACTTCAGTAGTCTGCAGTACTGTCTTCAAATAGAGATGCTTTTGAAAGGAAAAAGCTCACAAATTTTTGAAACAAAATTGACTAGATTTGACTTCCAGAAATGGTACATTCTGAGTAAAACAGTGCCACAAACATGTACCAGTCATTTTCAAATTCCAAACTATTTTAAAATCAGATTAATTCATAGTAGCTAACTTTCAAACATATACATTCTTTTTCGTAACATATTACTCACACATGCTCATGACAAAAGTTTATGGACCTCTGGTTGTCTTCACTAGAGCCTGGACTGCCCACATAACTTTTCTTTGTAAAACTTGTGGTTCCTGAAAGTATATTATGATTCTTTCTCCAGCTTCTTTTTCCTTCTGAACTGCCAATCGTGGTTGATAATTGAGCAGTCAGCAATGCTGACAGTTAGTGGATTGCATAGTTGAATCTCAAAGCACTTTTTGCTGGAAGTACGGATTAGGCTACTGCAGTGGTATGCCTCATTTAATACTTGAGCAGATTTGGAAACAGCTAGGGCTGAACTTACTTGAATAACTCCATCCAAAAGGGAGAGAGAGCGTGTAAGCTCCAGAGGATAATCCAGACACGTTTTAGGTTGTAGAAAACAGATCTTTAAGATGTAAAAATGGGTATCTAAGGTTTGGTGATCATCACAACAGCCCCTCTAAGGTAAAAGCAAGTAAACAAACATCAACTTGTTTCCATAGTCTATGCCTTTTATATTATGACTCTAAATAACATAATCCTCACCTTCTAACCGTCCCCTATGTGGGGATTTAGATGATTTTCTTCTGTTGACATTGTCTAGTCCTCTTGTCCTGCCAGAGGAAAATTCAGCCCTATTCAAAAGACTGACACACAGCCAACACAAGTACTGTTTTGAAGCTCCTGAGCGGCTGTGCAGGAGGAGTTGGTATTCTGGGAAAACTGTAATGGTGCCTTGCCATGAAAACTGTGTTACCACAACTTGTAGAACAAGGCAGTTGGACGCAGGCTGAAGAAAGAACTGAAAAGAGCATTTCCTACGTGATGGGCTGCATTGCTGTGAAGGTCCACCACAGCAATAAGTTAATGATGGAACAACTTCAAGCCAAACACTAAATAATTCACTACAAAATGTTTGCTTTGCTAAGAGGAGATTTTTAGTGTTACACAAATAGTATACCAAGTTTGTGAAAAGGTATTCAGTGTCCAAGGAAGTGAAGAGTAATTAAAACCTCATTAAAACTGACGTAAAGAGAAGGGCTTTGAAAGACTGACTCCCTCAGAAGTTCAGCTTATCTAACTTCTTTCATTTTGAGCCTAGTGTACAGAATCTGAACATGTGAATATAGTCTAAATAGTCTTATTCACACAGATATGAGTGAACTCTTTTGCTTTGCATATTCAATCTGCTGCAAGCAGATGTCAATGTATTCCTCCTGTGCTCAGAGATCTGAGTGAGCACAGTGCTGAGTCAAACTAATAAAACCTGAACTGAGAGAGTATGTATTAACTCAGCTCTGACACTGTGCAAATTGTTAAGCCTGCCTCATCATTTTTGGTGCTCAATTTGATGATCATCTAACACTTGTAATGCTGGAGTTGGGAAAATCCTGATAGGCCAAAGTTGAAGAAGGAAGAAAGGGGAAAAAGATCTTACCAGAGTTGTTCCATTTTACTATTTCTTTCTTTTTTTTTTAAAGTGCATCAACATGCTACTTGATTTTGTTCAACTTGCATAATTCAACAGTGCTAATTATTCTCAGCTCTCTGGTACTATATTTCTTGTAAGTTTTGGCCTCCTAAAAAACACTTTTGTGTATGATATTATTTATACAAATGTTCAAAAGGTTCAGGTTTAGTCACTAGGACAAGCCTGCTGACTTGGGAATGTCTTGCTCATTCAATCCCAGTACTTTGGCTAGTTGCCACATCTTTTAAAACAGTATTTTACTGAACCAGGCTTCCAGATATCTTTTTTCCCATTTGTTCTATATATAATAGGAGATATTTAAGTGACTGTAGCGTCCCCTTGTAGCTGGCTAAGTTTTTAAAATGTGTATATATTGGAATGGAGCCTTTCTTATAAGATAGGGAACCCCGGCTGCAATATTCTGCCAAGATTTGATAAGGGTGTATAACTCATCATAAATATATAATGAGAGTAGTTTGACAGGCATGGAGTCAAGTTGGTTGCCTTCTGGTTTTGTGTAGACATTCACAATTAAACCCTTCTCAGGGTTTGGCAGACACAGCCAACTTAAAATGTTTCAGATCACACTAAATTTGGAAGAGGCATAAAGTCTTCTTTAGCTAGTGTGTTACTGTCACTGCAAAAGGCCCGAGTACTGAAATGCCAGTGAATTTGCTTTCTCATTGCCCTTCTACTTTGGAGACAGGCAGACAGCACACTCCTTTAAAATAAAGATTTTAATAGTATTTGGTACTTTGGCTTGCCTTTGAAATTAAAGCCAGAGAACAAGACAAAAATTGACTTATTTTGTAGAAACAGTAGCCACTTATGAACTAGGGTGATTATATGCTTTTCCAAGAAATATAAAAGACAGGTCTGATCATCTTGGCAGCCAGCATTCTACAGTTCATATATTTGTATTTCAGTGTATATTTCAAGCACAGGCTTCGTTGGGAAAATGCTACAGCCAAACTTTTCAAATGTGATGAGTGGTTTTACATTGTCTCGTTTTGTTCGTTAAAGACGTTTTGTAAGGTTTTATATTTGCTAGCGCTTTGCAGAACAAATCCTTTCAAAGGAACTCAGGCGAAAAATTGAGGCATCCAAAATCATTAGTCATTTTTGAACAATCTTTCTTTCCTTGTTATTTGATAAAATGCTTCTCCACAGCTCTTGATTAGAGCTTCTAAGGGAAATTAAGGGTCTGGAATATGGTTATCAACAAGAATGTTCAGTTGATGGTCTCCATTTTGATGGATACTTTTTACATGTGTTAAATATAGTATACAGATGCAATGCTGTAAGTCAGTCTAACCAAGAGAGAGTCTAGCTCCTGCCGGGCCCACCACTATCTTTTTGAGAAGATATGGAGATGTGCTGCCAAAACTGTAAATGCTGCTCCTGATCCAGTGATGTGCTGAGAAGAGGCTGTTGGTGCAGGAACAGAAATGTATTTGCCTACAAAAGAGAGGAATGTTAAGAAATATATCAACCCTTCAGGCTGACTCATCCTCAGGTGGATGCGGAACAATTGGAGGATAGCAGCCAGAGCCATGATACTCAGGTGAGAGGGATGAGTGCCATTTTGCCCCACCGGTCCATTGGCATTTTCATTGGCTAATGCAAATTTAAGACC
This sequence comes from Tringa tobata, assembly GCA_033628505.1. NCBI lineage: Eukaryota > Metazoa > Chordata > Aves > Charadriiformes > Scolopacidae > Tringa > Tringa tobata. The sequence continues at coordinate 7,304,166 of JAHREE010000128.1, read as the reverse complement.
TCTCCTCATTCTCTCTCTGCTTGGATGGGAATGTGTGGGAACCTTCAGTGCAAAGTAAAAAGCCTCACAGACTGAAAGGAAGTGGAGAGAAAATCAATCCCTGCTAGCAAGTCCCTAGACAGTAATTCATCTAGCAGTCAGGCTAAAGTTCTTGTCCCTTTTTCATGATTTGTTGCTCCTGCTTCTTCTCTTCTATGTTATTGCTGCAAAGAGTTGTCCTTTTAACTGTGTAAGCTTTTGAGGTCTCCAGGTAAGTGTTATTAGGAAACCTATTTATTTTTTTCATGAAGCATATGATGGACTAAAAATGTTTTTTCTTTTGGTACCTCAAATTCATTTAAGTATTTGAAAGTTTCATTAAAAATGTGAAAGAGAGAAGATTAGGCAGTTTCACGATTGTGATGACAATTGAAAGTAGTCAACTCCATTAAGACTATTGAGACCTGGCTTAAAACAAGAACTTGAATTTCAGTTTCCTATATCAGGTTGCTGCTTTAGTAATTAGCAGGATTTTGACTGTCTTGGGTAAAAGCTTTTTATCTCTTTCTCCCTTCTATTTCTGTATTCAAAGAAACTGAATTTGTCTAATCAACTCATCTTCCTAATGTACCTTGTAGCCTTCTGGCTGTGCTTCACTGGATGAAGAAATCAGAAGTAGATTTGGTTTTTGCATAAGGATTTTTTTGTGTGTTTGTTTTTGGCATGTTCTCCTGACTTACTTTCTCCCACACCTTGAACAAGAGATTCCTAACTGAGAAAAGCTGGGCTCATCAGGTTAATCAGGGGAATAACTGGTAGATGATTGGTAATGGAGGGTGACGAAAAGTGATTCATCATGTGATCAGGAGAAAGCAGGTGTATATGTTTATATGCTTATTTGCATCTCTTAAGCAGATATTTGCAGAGACAGTAAGGTTGCTAAGCAGTCCTAAATTTTGGGAGTACGTTTGTAATACGCTACAGCATTGCCAAGGCTAAATTAGAGGCGTAGTGGCTTGAATAGCATAGCATTATTAATAATATTTACTAATTAAGAAAATTGCACCATTCTCCCGGAATATCAGTAGAAAGAAATTATACGGTATTGGTGTTTCTATGAGAAATCAACACTAAAGACAGGGGTTTTTCCCCCCTCGTAATACAAGTAATTAAATAGGGAAAAAAAACCAGCATTAGCACTAGATTCCATGGGTTTCAGACATATGATAGCAATGGACATTGTGAATCAGGGTTTAAAAAAGAACATGTCTACTTTGAATACTTTGTGTCTTTCTTACAAGATTCACCTACAAAACACCAGGCAGATTTAAACTATTTGTTTTGAATAGCAGAAAATGGCTTAGCTTTTACTCAAACTCTTTCAGTGACTTAAAAATAATTTTAACAAAGCAAGCAAATAAGCTTCTTATGGTCAAAATTTCTATTCAGCAGTGGCATATACATTACCTCTCCTTCTTATTGTAAAGCTGCATGAATTTGTATGGTATTCATGGTTTAAATGTGCAAAAGAATGTAGTCTGTATGTGGAACAGGTGACAATCAGTACAATTCTAAGCACCTGATGGGCCATCTGGGCTTTTGGTTATGTTAACATGGAGAAACAAGTGCTTAACATGTTGACTGCAAAACTCTGAATACCAGTACTGTATAATATTTTTCAGTATTTAGTTTAGGGTCTTTTAGTGAAAGAATGCATACAAATCTTAGAAATGTAACATTAGAAAGAAACCTTTTTATCTGTCCCATCTCCTTTCAGTGAGATAGGATTTATGACAGATGTGTTGTCCTTCATTGTCTAAGCAGTGACAAAACTTCCCTGGCCACCCTAATGATAAGCACAGAAACACTCACAATTAGAAGATTTCTTCCAATATTTATCTGAAATCTCTGCTGCAACCAAAGTTTATTTCTCTTTTTCCTTCTCCCAGTCAATCTGGAGAAAAATTTACCAATATAGCATTTTTACCAAACCACATTAAAGATCTGTTGTCAGGTTACCTATAAGATTTCTCTTCTCTAGACTAATCCTACTGAATTCCTGCAGCTTTTCCTTTTAGGTCACGTTTTAAAAACCTGTTATTACTCTTAACGTTCTCTTCAGGACTCAGTAATTGCCTTAAGCAGACTGGCCAGACTGCAGTCAATGCTCTCACCAGGACAACGAAAAACAGAGCAATTTGCTCCATTTCAGATTTACAATACTCCTGTTAGTACAGTTCAGAATAAGTTCCCTGTATGGTTGAAGTTTATTCAGGTTTAATTTTAACAACAGACTCTTCCCTCATGTAATCTAATTGATTGTTTCCCTTTATGTTTATACTTTCTATTTCCCCTTCCTATGGGCAGTGCTTTGCTGAATTTATTTTACAGACTTTAAACCATTTCTCTAACTTACCAGGGTCATTTCAATTTCTGATCACCTCACCCAAAAGGCTTGCAAATTCTCCCAGTATGACGCCATGTGTGGATTTTTTGTGTTTATTACATTACTCAACTATTATACAGATATTAGCTTGAATGGTTTTAAAAAACTTTAATGTCAGGACAGACCTCTGAAAGACCTCACCTAAAGTCTCTTAGTTTGATAATGAGTCGTAAACTATTAGTTTTTCTGCAAATATTTCCAATTTATTATAATGTTACAGTGTCAAATGCCTCACTGAAGCTGAGGTGTGGCAAATCTATTGCTTCGTTAAGCTAGCTAGGAGGAAATTCCATTGCTTTAATAAGACGTTTTTGATAAGACTGTACATCATGGAAGTGGATATTTTATTTACTTATCACTCTCCTCAGAATGTTTAGCAACTCTTCCGAGATCTTCCTAGGTATCAGATATAGCTGGGTGATCTCTGATTCTCAGGTACCCCCTTACTCTTTTTAAAATAAGCATTTTTTCCCCTTCTGCTTTTGCAATCTCAGTCATACTTTTCTCTAAAAATCAGGATTAATTTCTGATCTTGAAGCACAACTGTTTACACCTGTGTTTCTGGGGGACCTCCTTCTATCTGTAGTTTTATTCATTTTGCATTTCTCTCCTAGCTGTCACAAGTTAGATAGGCATGCGTGTATTCAGGCATTCCCAGAAATCTTTATATGAAAGAACTGACTTCATAAAAAGTAGCATAGAGCCCACAGAACAACATAGCATTTTCAGAAACCATCTCACAATATCAGTATTTTAAAAATATACATAAAGGTATGTTATTAGAGATGTAAATTTACTTGTACTTGTATGAGTTACTTGCTAGGGTTCCACATTATACATAGATGTAAATAAATGCAAGGACATTTATTGGATAATTATTTTCTTCTTTTCCACACCTGAAACTTATGAAGGAAATGAACAGAAGTATCTCAGGAATATGTGAGCTATGACTGTGGCTACCAGATAGCCAGAGCTCCTCAGGATAAGCGGATGCAGAAAATATTGGAAACTGCTAGCAGAAGAAAGCCACAGTCCCAGCCTGAATGATCTAATTACAGGAATAGAAGGTTTTTTGCTATTAAGCAAACTAAAACAGTTGGTAGAGTTTATATAAATTAATTTTGAACTGTAAACATGGCCCAAAAACGCCCCAACAATCAACCAACTATTTCCCTATTCCATAATCTGCAGAGGAAGGGGGAGGGTTGCAGGGGTGTCTGTATTTTTATCAGATATCATGCATTTGATGTAGTGTGATTATAGGTTACAATCTAGTGGGTGAATTAGGATGTTTTTAGTGAAATACATGTTACAGGAAGCCCTCAATTTAATGAGATGGTACAAAATGATATCAAAATAATAAAGCATGATTTAAGAAAGTTGCAAAAGCTAACTTTGCTCTGTAATTTTTATTCTAAATTAACACAGCATTAGCGTTGTTGCATGGGTGGTTATTTGCTCATATTTATTGAAGAATTGAAACAAGAATGCCTGCATTGTTAGAGCCCAGCCATTGTCACTGGATATGTGCAAGCAAATAAAGTGAGAGCAAAGGCATAAGAAAATATTCAGTGTATTTTATCCTGCTGCAATTGTTTGGTGAAAATGATTCAGAGATCTAAGTCCTCAGAGGTGGTCAGGGGAAAGCTGTTAAGTGTATGATGTTGGTATATGAAGAATATCTCCGAATTGCACACAAGGACAATTACAAATAGAGGTCTTGCGTAAGACTTCAGAGAAGCACTATGGTAGATTGGCATCATTCAGCCAGGATTACCATCTCAAAGCACTAGGTCAACTCAAAGATCAGTTGAATATAGGAGATTTTCTTACATGTACTGGAATTATGAATAACGCTAGTTAGTATTTTGTCAGAATGGCAAGAAAGTATGCCCTTAAGAAGCTCTGGCAAGAGCCCTGTGGCTTGATTATTGCAAGGGAAACATAAGTTGCAAGGGAATGGAGCAGACCTTTGTCAAAGTATTTTTTTCCTGAGATATTTCTGAGTGCTGCCTTACTTTCAGTGTGAATCTTTGTGGGAGGCTGACTGATACAAAGTTAGACAAACGGCTTTAAAAGCTAGATTTATTTTTAAGTAATCTGAATGACTAATTAGGTGATCAATACACAGCTTCAAGCAAGGCATCTAGAAGTAGCCAATACTCTATTCCAAGCTGAGAACTCAGTTGGAGTCTCACAACAGAACAGAGTTTTGCAAATTCTCATAATGAAATGTCAGACCTTCAGTGCAAGTTGCCCAGCCTCTGTAGAATCAGTTGAACTGTATCAGTGTACACCAGCTGAGGATTTCTCCCATGGACTTGTACCAACAGAAGCAGGGACAGTAAGATAAATAAAACTGGCATGCCAGGTTTCCTTTTCAGGAGTTAGAGTTTATCTGGGAATTAAGCTTTAGCACTATAGGGGAGAAAAAGCCTTTTAAACATGAAAATAATTAATGAACATTAAGCAGCAATTAAAGCAAACTTAAAAGTGGATAATCATGCCTTTCACTAGCAGTTCAGATATAACGTGTTATTTTTCTTTCAGAATGCTCAGTCAAAAGGATTGAATTAAGAAAGGAAAGCAAGATAATAATAGCCTCCTACTTTAATTGTAAATACTGATTTCTACATCAAAGGCTCCATTTCTGCTTTTAATACTAAGCAGAAAATGTTTTGAGGATTTAATATTTTTTTCCAAAGCCTATGTTTTTCGACATTCCAAAATTGATTCTGCTCTCCCAATATGTGGTCTTTTCATCCCACTGTTAACATTGAGAAAAGTCTTTCTAACATTTTAGAAATTCTGTAATAGAATAAATGGCTACAGCTACAATAACTGGTTCTTCTAGCCCATGGGTGCTCATGTTTCTGAAAGCTGAGGAGCAAATGTCTTTTTAGATGTTGAAAGGGAAGAACGACACATTCAAGCTGTGATATGTTTTATTGCCCAAGACTTCATCATGTTCATTAGGCCTTGAAATTAAAGTTTCTTATGAAACTGAATGTACTTCTAAGATTTGCCTGGACTGATGCAGGAGTATAGTTGTACTGAAGGCAAAACACGCCTTTTTTTTCTAATTTTTTTAAGTAACATTGCAAGTTACGAGCCACATATGCTCAATTTTTAGGGTAAGTCAAAAGCTACCATTCTCTGAAACATTAACATGGCTTCAGGGATGGTAGATCAATGTGATCATTAATTTTTACATGTTCACGAGAGGAACTTTTTCATACTAGGGATGTGGGACAGAAAGTCTTGTTATATGCATTCTTTATAGCTCCTAGTAGAAAACTCAGGACTACAATTTTACAGCATGACTTATTTCTTCCTCATCATAACAACATGGAGAATGAGAGTTTAAAAGGTCTGGTGCATTTTTTTCCTGCGATATCTATGTCTGAATCAACTGAAGTCTCAAAAGTCCTTCCATTAATTTTGGTGATTTGCTATGAGTGCATTTTAGAGGCTGATTTGATGGCCTAGCACTGTAAAAGGACTTGAAAAATTCTTCATGCTATTGTTGCAATTGCTGTTACTTTTTTACTTATTTAATTTTTTTTTTTTCATAACTATGAATCTAAGCATCCCTAAGTGGGTATTAGTATCATACCTTCTTAACGTTATTCGATGCTTCCAACAAAAACCTGGTTTAATTTTTTTAAAGAAAAAAAAATTGAAAAAGGTAAACAAAATGGCTTTTCTAAGTGTGTGGGATGAAGAAGAAAAGGGAGATGCTCCAAAAAAGACATATCAAACTTTCTATCTTGTAGCAAATTGTATACAAATTTTCCATGACTGCAAAGTAACTTTTTCCTCTTGCTGTAGTTTTGAATTTCTTTAAAACTAAAAATAGTAACCTAAAAAGGAATGGCATTATGACAGAGAGGATCATAATGAGTATATTTAGCTAAACTCTCTAATCCTTAGTGATTTGATGGAACACCAAGATTTTCTGTGTTACTATCATTTAGAGTTTAGAATATACCACCCTCACTTTCTTTTCTATTTCTAGATTTATACACACACATACTTGCGCAACATGTACGAAGTATGTATAATCTGCAGTGACAACTGTGACGTGTTGGAGACATAAGAGTGGAATTACTGTTTCTGTTTTTTCTCTATTTGAGATCTTTATTATTCTATAAGTGGAAGGTGCATTATCTAAGCTTCAAAATGAAACTAGGGTCTCATTAATAAAATCAACTAGGGCAGAATGTTCAACCTGGAGAATGGTGTTAGTAGTTAATACAGAAAAGAAATGGACAACAGTCCCAGCAGTAATATAAAAATAGGAGTTCTATGCTTTAGATTAGTCTAACTAGACTAGATTTTTTTTCTTACACCTTGCTAAACATTCATTAAGTATGAGCCAAATGAGTAATCATTCAGAATGATACCTATAGACTAATAACATTCAGGAGCCCTGTGGTTAATTTTTTGCTTTGTGAGTTGGGAAATGGTAGAGATGCACCCTGAAAATACTGAAAAGAAGTCAATTTTTCTGGCTCTGCTAACATTAAAGCACTGGAATGAAACTATACATGACTTAGAAGGATACCTTAAGAAGCTCAGTTTATTTTTCTTATTTACTGAAGTCATTATAAGTGGAAACTTCCTACAGAGTTCTTAGTGCCATGCAGCTTTTGATACTTGTAGTGGAACCTGGGTATTTGCATTCCCATATTCTTGAGCAAGTGTAAAGTTCATACCTTGTAAAGTTCATACTACAGTGGCCCAGTTGCCGTATAGAGAGTGAGTTTCACACTGCTGCTGCTGGGACTAGAAATTGAGTAGAGTAATCAAGCTATTTTTCTCTATTTCATGTGGTTCTAATACCCATGGTTAAGGGTCAGGACCCTTAATCAATTCTCGGGGAGTCTTGTGTATCTGATTTCATGCTGCCCCGAGACCTTCCACAGAGAATTCTTGTGATCTCTCGTCTACTGCTATTACCATCAAGAATTTCTGTTAGCACCCAGCAAAATGAGGCCAACAGAACTGAAAGCAAATCAGGAAAAGTCCTGTGCATTTTAGGTAATCACTGTTATGCTTCAGTGGACATCTTGCAGGCACAGACAAAGAACAGTCTGAATAGCAGTTAGATGATGCTATTTTATCAGCTCCACAAGAACAAAGTTACAGTCTTGAAAAAAAGATACAGCAAACAATTAACATATTTCTATTACCAATACACGGAAAAAAATCTAAACCTTCATGGGAAAAAAAAAAATCTTTCCAAAGAAGTTTGGGAAACTGCTGGGAAACTGATGAAGGTCTATGATGAGATCGTGAATGGGGAAACTCACAACAACGGAGAATTTCTAAATACAAAGTTAGCAATACCTTGCAAGATGAAACCTTGTACTGTATGAGAAGTCCCTGAGAAGTTGCAGCTTTTTCTCACATCCAGTTATGTGAAGGGTAATCCAGTTTGTAACATTCACTTTTGATCATTGCATACTTTACCTTCACAGACATCACTATATACTTTTTCTAGTTCCTTTCTTGTATTTGCAGGATTTTCTGGCTTGTTGCTGCATAGCATAATACTGATAAGGTAAATGTCTCCTTTACACAATGCCAAAGCAGTTACACTGCGAAGGTGTTGAGCAATGACTCCTGTTTGCAGATTTGAGCAGATTACAGGCCTGTCAAAAAAGGTGAGAAAGCTGTGGAAATGGTGGAAGCAGCATTGATGGATAACTGTGTTATAACAGAAGTATGTTTTCTGGGGTGTGTGGAGGGAATGTTTTATGTTGAATGTATTTGAAATTCCTAGTGGGTGAATGTTTCTAATCAAGTTCCTCAGGAGACCCTCATCTAGAAAGATATATGAATAAGTTTATTGCTGTTCTGTCCCCTTAGCATGAGTGGCTAAGTAGAAGCACTGAGTCTTCATGACTGTGTATCATGTTGCTCTTATCCTGGCTCATTCAATCTCCATATCTAACAATACTCTTAACTACTATTGTTCACACCTCTTTCCTGGCACACAGTGTGTAAGGGAGACACATCCTTCTTAATGAGTTCTTCTGCAAACATTCTGGCTTCTTCCAATCAAGTATTCATTTAATTTCATTTATCCAGCACAGTTTTAAAATCTATATTCTAGTTTAATGTGAGTCAGGACATTTTAATATGAGGGAGTTTTGCAGCATTCATTGTGATGGAACAAAAATGACTGTAATATTATTGAAAAAATTTAGCGTTAATCTAGTCCTTACCAAAGCCAATGACAGAATTCCAAAGACAGCAGTAAGGCCAATGCTTGTGGTCTAAGACAAAACTTACCAGGATATTTTAAAATCATATGGCATTTATAACAAGGATTAAATGTTTCAGTTAAAATCCTGAGGACAGGTCAAACAGCATTTAGATGGAATCCCATTCTCTAATAAAGTTCTATGGGGAAACCTCACATTTGTAAAGCTCTTATTACCAAAAAAAATGAATATTCTTATTATCGGTAAAGGTCTGTCTACTTTTCTTTGCACAGGGTGACTTCACTGATCAATGGATATTTAGTGTGTGTGTGCTTTTCAGCCTTGAGAATATGACATGAAATAGATCTCTAATGAGGTTTGGGTTGGATCTGGATTTTTTTTGGTAAAGAATTTCTGGCTTTACATGTACCAAAAAGAGCTCAACTTGCTGTTGTTTTTCCAAAGTCATTGATAGTTTTTGGTCTTTTCATTATTATTTAAATATTACAGTGGTTTGTTGTTGCCCGTGAAATTACTGTCTAATCAGAAACAGATCGAAGGATAGTGTTGTAGGTGGATATTTAAAAAGGCTCAATTTGAAAGTGGGTTAGACTTTATAATAATAATTTATATCATCTTGGCCTGATTTAGAATAATAATGAAGGACCACAGGCTAAAATAATGTTTTGGGAACACTTTTATTTATGTTTGGGTTCTATGGCTTGGTTCTGTTTGTAGCTTGGGAATAATAATAATGGGTAGCAGCACATGCTGTGAAAGGACATGGTAGCTGATGCCAAGTGCCTCTGTGGATGCCCACCTGTGCTCAGTCCTTCTAGCTGTTTGTACAGTTGGTACTGCTGTTCTGCATTAGAACATCCATTTGCATTTCATGGCAATGTTGTTACATAAATAGCCCTGGCATCCCTTGACTATGTTTTTGTTTTCTCTTGGAAATCTCTGTTAAAGTTGTTAATAAGAACAGACACTTCCATGACTCTGTTCATCAGGCTGCTCACATGCCTCACCAGCACAGAGAGCTAAAATTCCATAGAGAGAAGCTTTTTATTCCTTCTGCAGCACCATCCAGAGGCAGAAAAATGTTATCCTGAAAAATGAGTGAGGCTTTTTTTTGCAAAATTTCACGTAAATTTCTATCAGTAGAAAAATCTTTCCCAAAAGGCTTAAAATATTCACTCCACCATTGTCTTGCCAATTAGTGAGGCCTGAAGTTTAAATGAAATTGAAAAAAAATTCATATTGTCCCCTTTAGAAATATAAGGAAAAACAAAATCATGAGATGATAGAGGAATTATTTTATATAATTATCTGTTTGAGATTATTCTGTCTGTCCTCATTGTTTTGGATATGATTCCCTTTTTCCTCTCCTCCATTTCTGGCTGAATAGTACTATGCAACTCTGAAGGTCTTATAAAATTAGTAAAGAAGCAAGTTTAGGTAAACTGATGAGGCTACAATTCCACTGTCTTAGCTATGCAGCTGACTTACAGAAGAAGCCTAAACAGCCTGAAGAAAAATAACACTGACTGGAAGCGTAAGCCAAAATTTGAGCTTAATGTTTTTTTAGATAGGACATATGTCGGGTAACTTTAACACATTCCAGCCCACTTATATGGTGCATTAAATCTCAAGGAAATATAGCTGTCTGGCTTCTACCTTTACCTCTCCACCAGACAATTTATCAGGTATAGAATCCACTAGTTTCCTTTAGCTGTCTCTGTTGTGGAACTGAATAGATATGCTGGTTTATTATTTAAGATAAAATCTTATAGAAATTAGTCCACAGAAATTAGTAGTTACCTGCCTAGCTGGTCACTTCAATACATATATTCCATATTTACATGTACATTCACATTTGCATGAGCAAAATTGAAGTCAGCTGACACCATCACCCTGGTGATAATTACAATAAAATTTCCTCATCATACAAAACTAAAGGGGAAATTATATTTTGACAGAAGAGTCATCAGGATAGAATTAGTACAGATTGAAACATGTCTGGGAAAATTAAGTGCATACACCTGACAAATAGATTAATCTTTCTCCAAAATAGCATTGCATTTGCTTGCATGTGGAGAAAGAAATCAGGAGACCCATGGCAAAACAGGACCTTTTTGTCCTTTGGAAGATTTTGCTTGTAAAACGGGGTATCTTGTATGGCATACTAGAGATAATATTCAAAATACTTATGAAAATAGTTCTGCATGTCACACTTTAAAACTTTCACACACCGTGTGTTCCTGTGGAAAGTTCATGTCACAGTTACACACAGGAAAAAAATTGGAAGGAAGACTAGGATAATACTGTGAAGTTCAATGATAGTCTGCCTGTGAGTTGATATAAATAGTTAACACGCTGTTGGCATCTGCCATTCAGGCTGTAACCCATTCTTCAGCATAGGAAAAAAGAGAACTCTGTTTCTTCCAGGACATTGTTAGTAAGTGAAGGGATGGACAAGTCAAGTGCATACTCCTATAGATAAGTCACTCAGGAACTCGTAGGCATCATCGAAGTAGGTGACTACCACTTAAGAATGTGAATATTTATGGGAAAAACTACTTTTTCTCTCTGAATGGTGTAATAAGCGATGTCAATTTAAAAGTGCCATGGTGGGGGTGGAGACCAAGCAGTTTTGGTGATGTGTTTTTGGAACACAGCATATGAAAGCAAAAAACCCCACAGAAATGCCTTTATTAGAAAGCTTGAGGTAGTGTTCTGTTTTCATTTATTCAGAGATAATGGGGATTTGAACAGAAAATTCAGATAAAACCAAATAGGGTGGATAAAAGCACCTGTGGCTACTTAATTTTGTAATTTGATTATTTAAAGTTATTTAAAATTGCAGCAGATTTCTTGCATGAAGCTAAATTATTACCTTTTGTAATGAAATGTGAGTGACAAAGTAAAGTTAGCAACCTGGACTGTAATCGCTCACAACTTTCTCCTCCAACTCCCCCCCTCCCTCCCCTTTGGCCCTCCACATGCGTGCAAAGACTTCAAGGAGAATCCTTANTAAATACAAAGCTCATTTGCACCTCAGCTGAGACTGATTTCTAGGCAACTGCCAGGCAGATGCTGTCCTCGTTTGTGTTTGTCTACCTCTTAGAGAGGATGAAAGCCGGCCAGGGAAGGGAGCCGTACTGCGGTATGTTATGCAAAACAGGACTGTGAAAATATCTGATCATGAGCAGTGCAGAGTAAAATGAGACATACTGTCTGAACGAGCCGCTGGCCTCGGAGGCACAAGTGCCTTGAACTTTTTCTCAGCAGGTGTCACTATTGTGCTTACCATGTTAGCAGTGCTGGTTCCTCACTAGATTTCTCCCTCCCCGTCGCCTTTTTTTAAAAAATATATATATAATTATTTTATTTTAATATCATGGTGATGCATTCTGCATGTGTCTCAAACTGCAAGTCGTGACAGGGTGTTGTTGTACCCCATTAAGTGCCAAGGGCAGCAAAAACATGGTAGAAGAACAAGGGTTCTCACATTGTTCATGCTGGAAGTCAATTTCTTTCTGCTACCAGAATCAAAACCATTCTGATTCTGAGTGGAGCCTATTTGTATTATATTTTTAATGACTAATTCTATTCCTTAGCTGAAATACATTGCATGTGTGTTGATAGAATACATAATGGCACAGCAAATAGAGTTATGGACAGAGTTTCAGATAGCTAAATCCTCTCAGCATCTTGCCCTGTGCTCTGGATGCAAAATACATCCTACTGGAGAAAACTCCGTGGTCTTTATGAAGGCTGGCCCCAGCCTTGTAAGGAACTGCCTCCCAAGCAACCTATTGCCAACACTTTCAGTGTTGTTCTGCAGAAGTACTAAAGTATGAAATACTTTTAAGATTACGAAAATTGTGGTTACTGTTGTTATACTTTTTGATTTCCCTGCACCTGCCAAACCAGTTTTCCATGGTTGAATGTTCACATTTTACTCCTGCTGGTTCGCAGTGATATCTTAGGGTTGTCATTGATGTAAAACTAAACATAATGAAGGTCTAATCTCATAAAGTTGATTGGTGTTAAAGCGAAGTTTGGGCTTAAAGGAGCTAACTATCCCCAATTCATTCTTCTGTAGCTACTGTCTGAATTAGCTGCTTCTGTTTAAAGGAAGTGTAAACTAATTCAGATCTGTGTACTTTTTTACTTCAAAGGAGTAGGACCAATCACAAATAAGAAGCATCAGGAATAACAACTAAGAGTAATTACCCCTGCAAACAGTTCCTCAGTGTAATTTGTAGGAGATACTCTACATTAAGACTCATAAGGAACAAGATAGGCAGTCAGTCATTTGAAAATACTTACAACTGGAATGTTGGTATTCTTAGCAGGTAAATAATGACATCCTTCATACATCCTTAGTTATGTGCATAACATTTCACAAGTAAAATATAGGTTCCACAAGGCAATTAAATGTGTTTGTGTTCAGCATTTCCATCCAGGGGTTACCTCCACTGTTTTTTTATATAGATCTCATCCACTCTGGGGTAAACTACACCCACGACACAGTACGGTGCAGATGTGTCTAAGTTATTCCTGTGCATATATTGTGATGTCTTACATACACCTCTTTTCTGCAAATGTCAGCATATGCCTATAGTCAATAATGTGAAGCAAGAGCACACTGCATATTATGTGTTGTTTTACTAGTATGGGGCAAGTAGCAAGTGAAAAGTGACTAAAGGTAACTAAGAGGTACAAGCAATTCTGATTGTTGTCTAGTCTTGGCTGCTTGAAAACATGGGTGTGGTCACGAGATATTAAACATGTAGTATGGAGAGCTGGAATAATAGTGACCAATTTTAGCAAGGATCTTGATACTTTGTTCAGAAACCATCTGTTAACCTATCAGTTATTGCCTAGATTTTTCACTGAATGAAAAAGAGATATGTTTCTTTACTCATCTCTTCTGACGCATTAGGAGCTTTTTGGGCAGGTATTCCATCTAACTGGAAATTCAAAAGACATAAATGTTTTAGGACTGATGTTTCAGCAACATCTGATATGACTAATCATGGGTGATTCCTTCAGCAACTAAGGGATGTTACTGGAATATCAGAACTTATCCTCTCTATAGACCAGTGAGAAATAATCAAGCTGCAGAGATGGTGCCCAGGGGTATGAAACATGACGTGTTTCAGGGATCTGTCTCCAAACCTTTGTTGCTCAAAGAACAAGTGAAGCCTCTAGACAAAATTGTTTCCTAACACAGCACAGAATAACATCAGCACTCTCATAATGCACAGCTGTGTATCTTGTACCCTGTGGAGTTCAGTCTCTGCTCTGGAGAATTACTTACATGACATTGCCATCTGGATGCATACAAATTATTTTGTTCTTAGTTTTATAAAAACATTAGCCTGGCTGCTGAGGGGAGGTCATTCAGGGTGTCTTTATCAACATGTACATAAACACATGTTCCCTGCCCAGACAAGCTTACAATGTATTGTTGCAAGGACACAAGAATTGCTTGATGGAAACGATAGTGATACTACAGAGATGTAAAGAACGTAGTGGTTTGTCTAGTTTACTAGTAAAGAGTGTCATTGCAGCAAGCCTCTTTTAATTGTCTGTTACTTGTTGCAAACTACATCTGTTCTATGGTAAGACCAGTTTGCAGGACATGGTATAAAAATGTCTCAAAGTCTGCATTTTGATCATCTCGTGTTCTTATTTGTCCCATTCTGACCTTGCAACTGCAAGACATCCTCCTCATAAGCATAGTGCTTGATTTATTGCAGTTCCCCTTCAGTCAGGCTTCCAGCAGAGTAGCTGCTCTGCTTATGCTTCTTCCAAGTTCAGGAACATATTTGCTTTCTGATTTTGAACTATCCTGAGCAGATTACACCTCTTTTGTTGTGTTTATATTGGCTGCCTGTAAATTAGCAATCAGACTGTAAAAAGTACAAATAAGGGGTAATTCAAAACAAATTATATTGTCCAATTTGTGTTGGTTTGTTTTGTGGTTTGGTTTTAGTTTTGGGGAGGGGGCTGTGACTTATTTTGTTGTCTTTTCTTAAAAGTCTTTAATGAAAAACTGTGTTAGGACATGTTTGTATGTGTAATGCATGCCTCAAGAATTTGGCAGGTTGTGTGGGTATGCTGAGATGTTTGCCAACCTCGGACAAGAAATTGCATTTTCCTGTATTACCAATGGTCAGTGAGGAGAGGGTGTTTGCCACCTTCAGATCCTTTTGTTCACATGATGTATTTTTCCTCTGAGCAATTAAAATGTAATGATGATAGCAGTGCTGTGGGCTGAGATTTGAAATTCCTTTTGGAAAAAAAGTCTCAAACATCAAAGCACTTCACACTCCTTAGCTGTGTCACCCTGACAGCTGCTCTTGGGCAATAAATGAATCCCAATTTACACACAGAGAAATTGAGGCACAAATTGGTAGATTAAATTTACTAAGTCTGGGTTATACCAGAAAAATACAGCTCCACTACAGCTGCTGAGCCGAGGTTTGGGAATATCCCAAGGGAGGAATTTCTGTTGGACCTGTGGTTTGCATGCAATTACACAGAATCATAGAAGTTTTGGCTGGGAGGGACCTTTAGTAATCATGAAGTCAAAATTCCTACTCAAAATGGGACTTTGGCCAACAGTAGATCAGGCTAGTTGAAACTTTGTCTAGCTCTAAAACTCTAAATCTCTAAAACTGGAGATTGCTCAACTGTATTCAAATAATTGACAAAAGGGTAAGGCAGGGATACCTGTTGGCCCTCCTACCACAGAGGAAGAATTTCCATAAAAACTGCCTCTTCTTTTGCCATGCTTCAGTCTGTTTAACCTCTAACAGCAACTCAACAACACTGTGCGTGTAGTGTATTTCCCTACTGGTTCTCCTCGCTCATAGTGCTTAATGTTTAAGTAGACCTCAACAGTTAAATTATTCTACCCTGAGCTCAAATTAAGGCTTAAATTCTTGAAACTTTGACACCAACTTGTGACAGGTTATGAAATGGAGCTAACCTATGCTGCTTTATTTAGAGAGGTGAAGGATTTGGGGGATCCATGTGACCTTTTAGAGGCGGGAATACTGAAACCTCCTTGCTATTCTGATGTTGTAAAAAGAATACAGAACAAGAGAAATATGTACAAAATGATGACTCATGTTTCTTCATCTCTTATAGTAATTTTCTGGATGATTTCAACAGGCTGTATTCAGCTAAGAAATGCTGCTATTGTCTTTTAATTAAATAAACCACTGTCACTGAAAGCACTCTTACCCTTGGTTTCTCCAAGTTACACTACATGGCGAAGAAAGACATAGCAAGCAAATATGGTTGCTGTTACAGGGGAATAACCTGTCCAGGCTGTTTTCTTAACTCATGTGAGTTCTTTACTGGCACAGCTTTTCTGCCCAGTGCAACTCAGTTCTCTTTGTAGAAATGCGCTAAATTCTCTTTTGGTCAGAAACTGTGGAGACAAAATTGCCTGAGCAGAGGCTTAAGTAGGAAAGCTTTCTTTTGGCAGCCTCATGAGAGAACATTTCCTTCCCTCCTTTCCTCCTCCTCCCCTGGCTTATTAACTTGTTGACTTTTACAAGACATGGCTGTGAAGAGCATTTTTATGGTGCTAAAGATAAATTACTGGAGGATACTAAGAGCTTTCAACGTCTGCCCTTTTGATCAGAAATAACCTAAACTGCATTGGATTATTTTGTCCCTGATTGGAAAATCATTTGATCATTCTATTAGATATGGATGGTGAATATTAACTCCACATGAGTCTTTCTATTTTCTCTAAAAAAAGTGGGATTGTATAAGAAACACAGATGTCAGGGTGGATAGACAAAAATGAGCTTTCAAGATACAGCTATGGAAAGAGGTTTAAGGGAGTCCTTGGCTGTTTACAGTGGAGATTGGTGAGAAAGGAAGGACTTTCATCTCTTTTTGCCACAGGTAAGTGTGATACTGAAATTCTGTGTGAAGTTCCAGTATTCATGTTCTTCAAAAGAATGTTGCAAATATTCTGACAGAGCAAAAAAGAAACAAAGCCTATGAGTATATGAATTGGAGATTATTATTTATAGAAACACAAAAGAGGTCAGCCTGATTAGTTGACCACCAGGGAAGACTGAGAGGTGGCATTCATTACAATGTATGAGTATTTTGAAAATAAAAAAGTAATTTGTAGGAAAGGGCTGTTCAGTGGAGAATGACTTAATGACTTAATGGATGTCAGGAAACTGAAGCCTGAATGGAAGTAAAATAACTCTAAAATGCAAACTTCTAACTTTGAGATTATATTTTGCTGACCTTGTATCAGGACCAATATATTTTGCTAACCAGTTACTAACCCAGAACAGACGGAAATATAGTATAGTCACCTTGGAAAAAGAGGGAGGCATGCAAGAAGATATGTCAGATATAAATTGTTCAGCTGTATTATTTATACATTGCATAATTGTAGGTGCTTGTCATGGGGCATCTACAGTCTCCATCTGTTAATTTCATTGCTGACTTTTTTATATAATTGATAAAATTATATTTTTCCATCTGACCTTAATGAGCAGTGACTTTGCATAGCTGTTCTCATTTCAGCCTACACTGTAATTCAATAAAATTAAAATACTGGTGGGTTGAGATTTGGAGAGAATTATTACTGACTTCCTGGCTTGTTTGTCCATGGAAACTGAAGGAAGATTTCTGGGTCTAAATCAAAGGTCAATGAAGGACACCCCTTCTCAGTCTGAAGACAGTATGGGGTCATCAGACCCTACCATGCCACCAGATATGAAAATGTGAAGAATAAGAATGCACACGTACTTAGCATTTTAGCACGATAAAATAATTCTGTTTACATGACTGTCTTCTCCAGTGACTACCAACAGTGCATAATAAATCACCTAAATTATATCTAGAGAGTCTTACTATTCTGTAATTGCTGCAATAGGGTGTTTTGTATGCTGTGATTGCCTTCTACTATGCTCGTTTCACTTGGAAGACGTTGAACCTCTTACCCAAACAAATTTTCACCCTGTACTGTGTTTCCTAGGCTGCACAGTAGACAATACTTTTAAAAGAGTGGGGGTCAGGAGAGGGAAACAGAGTGAAAAAGTGAATACTGCAAAGCATCTAAATGTGTTGCCTCACTAAGAGTAAAGCAGTAACAATTTGAACAATAGCTAGGGCTTCTTATGATGATTTCTTTCCTGTTCCTTCTATGAATTCTAGACCAGCATGCAAGGTGAAAGCTTAACTACAGTAGTTTACTTCAGAGATGTTCATAGGCAGCGGAGCGTGCCGGACTTTATTGGACTTTGAAACTACAGTCAATGGCATTTTCTGCCATTCTGATGCTCATCCTATTCAAACAGTAAATTTACTATCTAATCACAAGTTACCGTGTCAGTCTAAACAGAGTAATTCAGGGCTTCAGTGCATAAGGTAATCCAACAAGAATGACAGCCAGTAAAATTACCCTTGTGTCTGCTTGTTCATTATGGAGGGAGCCTTTGTTCTTTCAGTGTTAGTGGCCTTATATCCTTTGGGGCTTCTAAGGTGCCCAAGTCCAAGTTATATACGGCAATCAGAAAGGTTTTACCACTTTCCAAGGCTGTATAGTGGAATCAGGCACTGATGGAAAGCAAAGTAAAATGTTGTGATTGCTCTGTAATTGTTTCATCAGAGGATATAGGCCTCGTTCTTTGCTCTCTTTCACTTTGGGTAGTTGCATGCAAAGACTGTAATTCACCTGGGCAAAGAATTCATGGTCCATGATCCAGCAAGTATTCTCTACTCACTGATGCCCATTGTAACATTTTGTATTCTCTTGCACAAATTTAAGCAGACATAGAAGATTAACAGCCCTGGAGAATCAGGCCGATGGTATTGCTGGAAGTCATTATCGGCCTTTTAATTTTGTGCATTATGTACCCTCAGGGACACTCACAGGGTAATGGTATTTAAAAATAACATCAATATTTTGACATGAAAACCTAACAGGGATGCTAAGACTAACTTAAACCAGAGGTGTTACAAATAATTCATGTATAGCCACATACAGAAGGGTTATGTTCAATCCTAGAGGCCAAGTAACTTCCCGTTGTGTGTGATATTCCTTTTGGATGGTTTGCCTCCAATTTAACACTACTGAAGTAATTCATAAAGTGCTCTTCTAATGATTTACATAAATATTTAGAGGGAACAGTAAACATGATAGGTAAGAATGAATACTGCTGAGAAATGTGACTTTGAATTTGTCTGTTCCTTATATATGCTATCTGTAGTATTAGTTCCTCAGGGTAAGATGTTCTTACCTAGGTGTTGTATAAGGTAGCCTAGCATACTGGACACCTGAATGTCATATGAATTTTAGCGATGACTAAAGCTGCAAAATATAAGCTGTTATCACTGTTTACCTGAAAAGGTAAAGAATACTGTGAAAAATCATATTTTTTAAAAGGTGATGTAAGGTTTATTGCATGCAGTATTATTGCATTGTAAGAACTGTGTTTGGGAAAACAGACACCTTCATAAAACTGCTATTCTAGATGACCTATGTGAGTAATCAACTACAGCTTCTCCTTAGACTGCATGGAAGGATATTTTGCAAGAGTCATGGATTTATGTCAAATTTGTGATTTCCTGACTTATGTGACAAAAATATAGCTTTATTGGAGCACAAATTAAGTTTAAAATGATTACATAAAGGTGTTCTAGTGTTAATAATCTACTGGCATGGGTGTGAAATGCAGAACATGTTTTCATAACAGATGATGTTGAGTGACAGCTGAAGTAATTTATAAGAAATACACAAGTATTTAGCTCCTCCATTAGAATCACTATGACAGGTTCCAGTTAAATTTTCTACTTGATGTATTAACTATTTCAATTTTTTGTTGTGGTTTTTATTAATCTAATAATAACATGAATTACATAGGTAAAAAAACCTACCTTGAGTATGTGTGGAAAGCCTGCTTCTCAAAAGTTTCTGTTTGATTTGTTGTTATTGATCCAGTTTCATGAGATATTCAATATAGGAGAAGCAAAGAAACTGTGCAGTTTTTCATAGTCTAGAATGAGTGACATTATTAGAGGCTGGCTTCTACTTGCTAGCAACTGTTTAGGTTTTCCGTTACTGCCTGTTAAATTCATAAAGATTTGGCATGGCATTCTTTTCCCATAGCCCAGTTGCTTCTGAGTCAAAATAACTCTTTTAATTAATCACAGAACATTAAAATAATTCAGTGCACTTAAATATCCTGCCCTGCGCGCTTTACAATTTATCTAAGTGGCCAAAACTCTAATGCATGACCAACTGACCACCTGACAGCATCCTTTTGCTTTCTAACACAGTACATAATGTCTAATATTGTTAGACTTCAATGCCTCTTGCCAAACATTTTTGCCCTTTTTATTGCAGCAAGAAGGGATGTGCTTTGAAGCCTCATTCCTTCTCTGAGTGGACCTGGCAGGAATGGAAGCTCAGCCTTTAAATGGGGTGATGACTCATGTTAATTATTTATAGATTAATTGAGTGGAAAAGGTGATATCACTGGTAAAAAAACAGTATGTCACAACCTCCCATCCTACTCAGACTAAATAGTAGTAACGTTTGCAAATAGAACCATTGGATGTAATGGTATGAAGATTTGGGACTTAACCATTATTTAGTGTTCAGAAATGCTCAAGCTACTTCACTATATGAGGGCAGCCTAAAAGATCTCTCTTTGTAATCAGTACTTTTTACATTAAGTCAAGGATACAGAACAAGACCAGAAAAAAAAACCAAACCAAAACAAAAAAAAGTGAAGGAACATAAGAACATCACAAAAACTGGTAAAATTTCAAGAGTTAATGATGTGTTTTCATGTTTCTAGATGCTGCCTGTTTCCCCTTCACTTTACTGGTGCAAATCACCTTGAGCTACTTAAGTACTAGAAGATAGGGCTACTGTTTTTTATTAAATCATTGTATTCATTTCAATAACAGCAAACTCTTCAGGTATTCAAGTAAATACCATCCATAGTTCCACTGCACTTAGATGACAACCTGTCACAAATCATACATATCCACCTATACAGCATTAAAAACTGTCGTCTAGGGATTTTCTTAATCTTTGAGGAAGACAAAGACACTATATTTGCATGATAGTGCTACAAACCTCTAGAAGATCAGGAACACCTGCATTTAATTCATGTGGTATAATTAGAAGAAAATATTTACTTATACTGGATAGCTGTGAAATGATTTGATTGTTTGCTCCTAATGCATGAACACTGATTATTACCCTGTAACATTAGTGAAAGCAAACATTTCACAATAGGAAAAGAAAAAACCTGAAAGAATCTCACTCAGTATTATGTTTTCAGTTTCAAGAATACAAAGTACTGTATTAACTTCCCTGGAGCCTGAGCATGTAGCCTGTATGATTCTATATAACATGCCTTTGTTAAGGCATTGAGGAGAAATAACTTACTTCCTTATTTCCCTGTGACATCTAGCAATATTTATGGTATATCTGCAGAGCTGCTGCTGTTCCTTTAGATAAATCATAGTAGGACCAAACATTTGAAATATTTATTGTATGTTCAAAACCTACAGAATTCTTTTTATTTCTTTTATATTTTTTAAGCCCTTAGTATTTTAAAGATTTCTCCATCACCTTGAAAGCTAAATATATTTTTTTAAATTGGCATTATCTCAGAATGACATGCTTCAAAGACCAGGTACTTTCCAGGAAAACAAACCTAATATTGCAGGTTCTGGGTAAGAAGTATGACACGTTGTCATGCAGGATGGCAAGGAGAGAATGGACCAAAACAGGGCCTTCTCTCTGATGTGCAGAGCAAAGTGGGCACTATAGAAATTCATGTTGCATTAGGTCTGTACAGTATATTCCTTCAAGAGCAAGGAGACAGGCCACTACTGTCACTTTTTATTTCTCAGTTTCCTCTCAAAATGCTGAGTCCACACTTTGGATTTCTAGGAAATCAAACAGCAATCAGTATGTCTGTTTTGTCATAGATCCAGAAAGCTATGAAAGTAATCTTACTTGCAAAGAAACCATTTGTTGAGGAAGGTGAGAAAGAGGTGTTATGCTTATGCGTGTGAGAAAGTGAGCAAAAAACCTAGAATTTGGGAGAATCTTTAAAACTTCTCATTAAAATTTGTAAAAAATTCCAGTGCTCTGTAACATGGCTGTGGATGTTTGTAAGAAAAGGAATGTCAGAAACCTGCAGAATTGGTCCAGATTTGATGACTTGTCTTTTTAATGTCTAGGTCTTTATATGAGCACTTCTTTTGTTGGGAAAGAACAGTGGAAAAACATTTCCTTTAACCTGTCAGTGCAGGTTTTGAGAAAGGTGTTCTTATCTACTTCTTCCCTTCCACCTCTCTCCAGGACTGACATAAAATAGGTCCCTAGTGCCCAGATTCTTCTAGGTTTTTTTGGTTGGTTGGGTTTTTTTGGGGGTTTTGTTTTTGTTTTTTTTTTTTTTCTATCTGTCTCTCTTTGGAGATACACTCATTTCACTGGGCAGGGATATGGGAAACCTTCAGAGATTCAGATTTTTTCCTTGATTGAGGATTTTGTTTTCTTTATATGGAAGATTTTAAAAATTATTATTTATATGTTGTTCTTATTTGTTCAGCCTTAGTTTTCCAGGTTATTCAGACTTTAACCTCAATTTTTATCACCTCCCAGCCTCCTAAGAATACCTAAGAATATCCCTTTGTGAATTAAATTAGGAGGAAAAACCCCAGTCATTTTTTGGTGCTGTGGACTGACTTCTGACAAACAATGAAGGGTTAATTTCAGATTACTTGCCAAGATATCCTTACTTGGTAGTTCAATTAAATTATTGCATCTTCTATATACTTTCCCCTGAATAGCCAGTTCTGTGAGTAGGTTTTACTTCCCGCTGAATATTAAGCATCTCACTTATTAACAGATACTATCTTAGGGATTTACAGACTGCTTGTCTTCACAGCACTTTGTGGAGCTTCTGCCTGTGTGATTTTATTGGAGTAAAGTGCTTGCTATGGTAGACCTGGGTTACTAGGGCAGTGGAGCATGCTGTTACTTGATTTGATGTGGAGGAGGCGAGCGTGAAGTAGATGAGTTGAGAGGTGGGTATGAGTGGCTGTGATCGTAGTGTGCTGGAATGAGAGCATTGGGGTGTAGGGGTAGGGAGAATGAAATTAGTGCCTTTCAATTGCTCTGAAACTGCTTGACTAATAACCAGCTCAATTTATAAGGCTGATAAGTGGCTTTCTACCTTCTGTCAGACTATTATGAGTGAATAGAAACCATTTTGGTCACATCAGGGAAAGAGGTTTCTATTGTCCTCAATAAATTTGGAGATCTTGTGTTGCTAATTTATGTTTATAGTGTAAATATATACACATACATATAATTCTATGCATATATATGCAATGTTTGCTCATAATAAATTAAATCCTCTTCTAAGAATCCTCTGAAATATCGGGACCATGCTGAAGGACTTCCAGCTTCTGACAATGAAACTATTGACAATATTCTAAATGAAATTCTGTAATGTCCCAAAACATTCTAAAGGAAATTTTCTAGTCTCCCTTTCAGCTGGCACATTTTTTTCCATCTTAAAAGGCAAGTACCATAGCATTAGGACTAAAGGCTCATACGTATAAAATAAATAACCATGATAGTAAAAATGCAAGTGTTTCATTTGAGATGAATAAATACCCTAAGCCTGATTTCAGCTTCGGCATTGCTTACACACCTGCTAACAGCCCCATAGCAAATAAGGACTAGTGCAGTGTGTAGCTTTAACTTACCAGTTATACAGTGGTTTTGTGTTTGTATCTGACATGTATTTAGGCACTTTTTCTAGTAGCAATAGCAGCGTATAGAGGAGCGTGACATAAGAATCATACACTGTGACAAAAACTAAAGTAAAAAAGGTAACAAGCATAGCTTCCATGTGATTTAAAGCACTGAGCATTTCAGAAATGAATTGTCTGTGAAATGTTCAAAGGGTTGACTTGAGATCTGCAAAGCTGGGGGAAAAAGGAATTCCCATTCTTGCCTCAGCTTCAGCACTTTCATCTCGTACTTCAGTCCTTCATTCATAAATTATAATTAAAAACAAATTATCATTACTAAAAGCTAATTTTATTTAACCAGCTAAAATCCTGGACTCACACAATTTAAAATATTTTTACTTGGAAAGGAGAAATCAATGATTACATCACATGCTGGGAGACCAGCGGGTAGTCTGCATTCTTCTGTGCCACAGTTTACTTGGAAATACCCTTCCTGTCCTGAAACCATTATTTTCACCATTGGAGAAATCAGATAAGACCTCTTGCTGTGTTGTGCTATCTCACTTATCCTTCAGCAGTGGGAAAATGCAGACCAATACAAAAGTATTACTATTTATTTTTGAATTAATTTTTCAAGTTTAACCATGGAGGCATGAAAGAGGGAGAAGTCCTTCAAATCCTTAGTTAGAATCAAGTCTCTTTTAATGTACTTATGGGTGATCAAGAAGAGCAAAATGTAATTCATAATGATCATATGATTACCCTACTTAAGATAAAAATCTTACTACGCAGTCAGGGAAATGCTTGATTGTTTGCTGACTGGATCTGTTTTTTGAAAGCTGGTTGACAGATGTTAGTGGATTAACTAAGAGTTTGTTGGTCTTTGAGTCAATACTAGTGTTACTGCCGTGAGTTTAGCAGATTTTCGAAGCCCTGACTCAATGCTCAGGAGTCAAATAGGCTAAAATTAATTTTAGAATTTTTCAGGAAACTCAGTGAAAGAAACAGAACTTAATTGGTTCTTAATTGGATAATATGGTTCATCCATATTATCAACACTATATGCATCTGTTTCCTTAGCTCAGAGTAGAAGGAAAGATGCAGACAACTACAGAGAAGATATGAGAGAATGTCTTGGATGGCTTCCCACTTTCAGAGAGCATGAGTAGCAGGTGGACTGTCATAGGAAAAATGACCATGAATAGGATATGACTGTAGGAAAGCATTATAACCTTCAAAAAGTAGGACAGAATTAATATTTTTAATGTTTCATAGTAATATTATTACTGGTACCATTTTTGGTTTTTTTCTCATTGTCTCTTCTTATCATGGGACAATTTACATTCACTTGTGTCATTTCTCATCCGCTTTCAGATACTTGTTCTCAAAGTAATGCCATTCAAAATTTGCCATGTTTGGCCCATGAAAGATATCACAAAACTTGAAACTCTATTGCATTCTGTAATTTCATTTCCTGTCCTTTTCTTCCCGTATAAAATTCTAGTATAACTAGTGAAGTAGTAGTAGAGTGAGCACCGAGTAAAATTGCTTTCAGAATACGGCTCCCTAATCTGCATAAGGTGATTTTTTGTTTTTGTTTTGTTTTTTGCTTTGCTTCATTATGTTTGAACCTGGCACAAAAATGCTCCTAGCTAGTAGAAGGAACACTTCTTGCATAACGATCAGCATAATTCCTTAAATAAGGGATGAGTGGCAAGTATGGATTTAAATTATACTTTCAGGGAAATACCTTCCTATATTCCCTGCAGTTACATCTACACTAATAAAGCTTCACGGGAAGGAAAGAAGTTTATAACTCTGGTTTATGTTTATTCATATTTTGCCAATTGCTCTGGCAGGCCATTGAAAATGTTTCCTCTCAGAATCCTGTTTTCAAATCAGCCAAACTGAATTTCAAATAAGCCCTTTTACAAAATGCGACGATAACAGATTAAGGGTAGCAGCTGTTAGCTAACATGATTATTCCGATCAGTGGTATAAACAGTACCACTGTCACTTGTGTTATTTTGATACTGGAATACTGGAGTTTTGACTCTAGGTCCTAAAAAGAAAGCTTGGATACACAAGGAAAACTATGTTTGGATTGAGGAACTGCAGATAGTATAACATCAATTCATCTGTGGGATAATGCTTGTTTAGATAGTATTGGTTTCATTATTTTATTGTTTGGTTTCCTTTTTCTTTTACCATTGTAGCACAATAATGATAAAGCGCCTTCTAGATATTGTCATCAGTTGTCATAATTGTCACTTCCCTGGAGAAAAGTGCCATTGTAAACATAAAACATCCATATTGAAGCTAAATGCAAAAAACTAAACAAAACAAGAAGTCTTGTGTGCAATATTATGCAGTATCTGTGAAAAAGAAGAATTGTTTTTACTGTATTTGTTTATTTAGAAAGTGCAGCCGATCCACTTCTATCTGCAAGTCCTCTGACACTTGCCTTAAGAATGTCAGACTCGGACTCCACTGTAATAACCCTTGTTAGAAATTTAATTCCCATCTGCTTACCTATGCAGACACTTGGAAAGATGGTGACAAAAATGCTTCTTACCAAGCACAAATTATGAGGGAATATCTTTGAGTCAGGCCTTTTGCAGAACAAAGACATTACAAGGTTTTGCTTCTGAAAACTTTGAAGTACACCATGGTGGTTGTCTTCCAGCCTGAACCCAGGCTGTACTCCATAGCCTGCTTTCTGGTCTGGGTTTTAGGAAAGGACTCTGTTTTGCTGATGGCATCTTCTGGCAGTTACAACTTCTACTACAAAATTGTGGTAGCCAGTAATCCAGATGAACTCTTTCCTTACAAGACAGAAAAATCTGTGCAAGATGAGGTATAAATGCAAAAGCAACCTGTGGCTGCTCTCTAGCTCCTCTACCACACTACCAAAGCAGAAGGGTGTTGGGGCACCATCCTGGGCGTGAGGTGGTGTGATCCCTGTCCCAGGAGAGAAGGAATTGGGGGCCCTAGTGCTTCTATCTGGCCAAAAATGTGCACCTGTGTTTTTTTTTTTTCCTGCCATCTGACCATTAAGCAATTTGAAAGAGGTGTTCCTCACGTCCTCTGTGCGCTTGTGGATGAGATGTTGCAGAGGGTTACTTTGAAATCTCCCTCTATTCACACTCTATAGCTGCGAAATTAACCAAAATTGTCCTGTTATATAACTATATCATTCAATATTCTAATTAAGCCATAAAGAAACCTGTTAGTTTAATTCATTGCATTTCAACCTGCCTTTTAAAAACCCTTTCTCTGGGAGGGGTTATGAATTTTTTATTCATAGTTGACGGGAATGCGAAAGATTCGCCCCCCAAACAAATTCCACTCTGCTAGTATTTGTGTGCAAATAATTAATTTGGTTTTAATCACAGAAAAGTTTTGATTATATAGCTATGAGCAGTGTGGCAATTAATTACAAAAACCCTCAAATAATTGTTACTGAACGAGTATAGTACAGAGGAAGAGTATTAACCTAGCAACACAAAATTAAATGCGCCAGCAGGAAGAAAAAGAAACCAAAACCTCTCCCCACAAAACTTGTCACTTTTTCAAGAATTTATTCTTTCCATTCCCACTTTTCCAAAAGTACTGTCAAAAAGTTTGCTAGAAAACATTTTTTTCCAGAAATGTAATTGAAAAGGGCATCTCATTTGCAGATGAATTATGTCACTGAATGCATTAGTAGAATATACAGCAGCCAAATCACCAAAGGAATATGTATAATGAAGAGACTGTGAGCAAGTTCTAGAGTGATATCTGTTTGTAAATTCATGTGTTGCAAGCTTTAAACAATGAACAAATCTCCATCTCAGTCAAAGCCACATTTGACTTCAAATGTGTTCTTGTGGCCCACTGAGGACAAAATGATTTTACCACATTGTTAGTCATTTCCCAGCCAGGGTCAAAAAGACATCGAGTTCACAAGGTTGACAAAGGGTTGAACATGTTGACATAATTTTTCACTCACTCATGAAAGGACTTTGCTATTGTTCAACAAACACCAACACCATCTTTATTTTTTTTCCTGATATTCTCATCAGATCAGTGATACTCGTAAGTAATAAAAGAGTTTAATTTTTCTGCTATTCTAAACCATGTCCTCTTCTACGTGGATACTGATTTTAAAAGTAGGACTGAATGTTTTAAGACAACCTATTAACTGAGTGTAACTATCAAATTTAATGCAATTTTTGCTTATAGAAATCTAACAGTTTTGTGATTTTTTTTTTTTTTTTTTAAGAAATTTTACAACTTTGCCATTTATGCAGAGTAAAAACAACTCTTAAAGGTTTTCCTGGCCAAACTCATCTTTTATTTTTAGCAGTAAACAGTAAAAAGTACCTAATGAAAATAGAATTTTCTTTCTGCTGGCTTTCCCATCAAAGGGAATTTTTTTTGACAGTGCTCATGAAATGTACCACTTAATTGTTCCATCATTTGAAGATGCAATTTAGTTTCAATGCTAATTAATGAAGAATGCTTAATTAGAATAACAATGGATATCTAATTTTATTCTCTTTCTTGCCTGATCCAGGATACAAGTTTTATTTTAAAGTCCTATTAAAAACACATCTAATGTTCTGTACTGCTGCAGTGCCATAGCTTGCCTGGTTTTTAAGCCATGGGATGATATACATTTAGAGTTTTCATACCTCTGTACAACCTTTTTGTAACTCTGTTCCACAGTGCTATGATGAGAGGGACCATTAGATTCTGCTGCTATGTATAGCCTTTCATTTATCTATTTGTGTTTGGGAAAATTTCGAGTTTTGGGAGAACAAGCTGTGATGTTCTTCATTTTTGTAATACTCTGCTGAGTAGTGGATGTATTTTCTAGAAGGAATTAACAAAAGAATGTAATCACCCATTGGAGCATTAATTCAAGTGAGCTCTTAGGGAAGACTTACATCATAGAAATGATTGCTGTCTTTGCTGGAATCCCCCCAGAAATGCTGGCCTAGAATTACATTTGTTCTTTTCCCTGCCTGGTGTGTATGTGTAATTAAGTCACGTTACACATTACTCAGACTTCCTCTAGAGCTGAAATGAAAGGTCTCAACTGCAGGTTATGAAAGGAAATTGAATGGTAGATGAGAAGACAACACCTGGT
Organism: Tringa tobata; assembly: GCA_033628505.1. Lineage (NCBI taxonomy): Eukaryota > Metazoa > Chordata > Aves > Charadriiformes > Scolopacidae > Tringa > Tringa tobata. Next base: position 7,275,608 of record JAHREE010000128.1, on the reverse strand, counting down.
AGTGAGAAGACAAGAAGGCAGAATGGACATACCAAATGCCATATTCTCCAAGTTGGTTTGTAAAGATGATTGGGTCTGCTTGGTAGCTCTTTCACTCTCTGGTGTCTGCCTCAGGCCCCAATGTGCTGGTAACAATTGGGATATTCAGCACCATCATCAAAAGGCAATTTCAAAGAGCAAAAAGCTGTATGCAACATATTGATTTCCTTCCCCAACGGAAAATTTCCAAAAGATCCTAAAACTTGAGTGCAGAGATTATGGCATTTCTTAGAATATTCATAGTAACTATTAAAGGTATTTGTTGATTTGGGAATCTGGATCCTTTCTGAGTGTGTTTAAATGAAGCGCTTTAGAGATGAACTATTATTTAAAACCTGGTCTTTGTTTCTCAGCCACCATTACAGTGAATACACTGACTATTGCCAACTTGAGACCTAAAGATTCTCCTAAAAATAAGAGTAAGCCACTTTTAGTGTAAGCTGTATACAGTAGTACGAAGGCAGCCCAACAGACTGAATACTGGTGAAGGATATTGCCATGAGACTGAAAAATACCTCTATAGCCATCAGGAAGCATGTTTTATTACCATGAGATTAATATTACTAACCATAGCATAGTTTTGTTTTTCTTTTTCATAACTTTGGCCAAAAAAATCAATTAATAAAATATAAATTGCAATCCAATTAGAAAGAAAAACACAAAACAGTTCAGTGTTACTTCAGTTCCTGTAGAGAGTGAGCAGAGAAAGTCAAGATCCCAGTCAGTGATAAGTACTTTGTTGTTCCCACAAGATATTAGAATTTTAATGAACACTAACAGAAACTCCCCTTATATCTTTTAGTGAATTCATTTAAGTTGTGAAATAATGCACCTTACTTGGGTCACAGTTGAAAAAGAATTCTAGCAATGCTAAAAATAATGCCAGCACCAGAAGGCTAAAAAAAGGTAAGGAAAGCTAAACAGGACAAAACCATATGTCACTGGGCAACAGGGAGGAGAGATCATTACCTCGTTCTCTGCTCCCTCTCATGAGGAAGTTGTAGAGAGCAATGAAGTCACCCCTCAGTCTCTGCTAAGGTGGATAAACCTAGTATCCTCGGTTACTCCTTATAAATCATGCCCTCTAGTCCTTTCATCATCTTTGTTGCTATTAATAATTTTGTGTACAGCATTGGAGGGGTGGGGAGAGATAAGGAATTAGCTTTATGTATTCACGCCATGTTTAATAATGAAGTAATGTCTTCCTTACCTCAATTTAGTCCTTGATTCCCACATCTATAATGTGATATGTGGTTTTCAGTGGTGAAGGTATTGGTAATAAAAGTCTTTTGTTTCAGATTAACTATGAATAATATGCAGAAAAAATCAAGAGCTTCACACTTCTTAAAATCCCACTATGATTAAAGTAATTTATTGTTTATCGTCCCAGACTAAACCAGATTATTTCTTAAATCAGATTAAATTTCTTCAAGAAACTTGTTGTGAGAAGAAAATATTTATGTGGAAGAGGAAAGCCATTATAATAGTTTCTGATTTGAATATTTGTAGCTGCAATGAGACTGAGGAGTCTCAGGGTACTGTGGTTTTTTGTTTGTAAATTGTAATGATCTTCAGGTCAGGAAGAGAGGGGGATTTGAAAGAGTCTATGGCATTTGATAGTCCTTTTGGTAATCCTTTGGGAAAAGTGTGAAAGTGAATATGTGTTTTTTTACAAATGGAATTTATGTTTAAAGAATCAATATATTACTGATGTATGTCAAAATCTTATTCCTCCCTTTCCTTTTACCTTGGTGTGTATTGATAGAGCTCCAAGGTAGCAGAAGCATATTTCAAATTTGGGTGGCTACAGCTGACAATGCAGTGAGCTGGTGGAAACTGTCAGGATGATGAAGCAGGCTCCACAGTGTTTCATTTGCAGAGTAGAAAGAAAGGAGGAAAGTTGGAATGAGCTATAAGTAGGGGCAAAGGATCCCTATAGTCATAGATCATCTGCCAAATGCAATGCCACGGGATGAATACTATCTTGAGTGGTTAGCAGTATCTCTCATGTGCTTATAGCTGTCCTTTGTGATCTGTGGAAACATTCCACTACCTTCAGTAACCTTGTAAAAATCCTAGTTAACTGGAATTTACAGAAAGGCACACTAGGACATTTAAGTTAATATATGTCTAAAAATATATATGGTATAGTAACTATGATGCCACTATTAGGCAGCTATCCGTGTACTGCTTAGGGTGCTGCTTGATATCATGTCTTTCATTGCCATAATTATCATGTATATAACAGGAAGGAAGGTAGGTTTCTTTTTTCTTTTCTTTGCAAATAAGGAAATCAATTACAGGTCTTAACAGATTAGGTTTAAATCAGTTATTGTCCTTATAGTGGAGACGCTGAATGAGTCAATAATACAGAATGACCAGAGTAGAATCTATTGTTTTTTCTCTGAAGCATACTTTGCCAAAGTACTGGATGGTGAATTCCAAATAGGCTTACCTCTTTCTGTGTTATTCACATACTGTTTCAAAATCTGCATTTATTGAGTAGCTTTAGGAAACCAGTGTGATGAGATATTAATTTTCTTCCTTCCAATTTTCCACCACAGATTACTCTGCTTTGCAAAGCCAATCATAATCAGTCCAATGAAAGAGTTATTTTCATTCAAACGTATTTTTACATTACTTTATAATATTTTAATATAACATGTTTTTTCATCTGATACTTAATTTTCTTCTGCAAAGACACTAGATTTTGGAAGAGATTGAGTTTTCAGATGCATAATATGCACACATCTCACTTGTTGGTTTGAAAGGCAAAGCAGCTTGGTTGAGTTTGACTACGAATATTGCATATTGTTTAAGTCTATTGATATATTGTCAATATATCTCTCAAAATGAGGGAATCACAATGTTTTCTTTTTAGAAGCACTGCACTGCAGAGATATGAGAATAAATACTTGTGGATGGTGATTTGCAGGTGCTATTAAATGGATCTATTCTATGCTTGGCTCTTTTTTTTTTTTTTTTTTGTGTGTGCCATACACTTCTAATTACCTTAGCTTCATAATACCTGTTCTATTAATATTGTACTCATCTTGGAAACATTGTCTTCTGAAAGTTCTTCTGTTAGAATGGTGTCAAAATAAACCAGACCCTACCAATAGCTGTGATGCTTAGTAATTAGCACATACTGTATTTAGTTTCCAGACCTCTCCCTCTGCTTTGCTTAAAAGAAATAGGCATGAACAATAACTGTGTGATCTGTTTTGTGTGAAAATTTCAGCAGTATGAGATGTAATTTTTAAAGAACACACCAGGCTTACCAAATCTGTTATCATTATGCCTGTTCTGTCATCTAGAGTTCAGTAATCAAATGTGGTATTTTCTATCATAATTGTAGTATTCAGAAGTAGCCTTTAGAATGCACAGGAGAATTCTAATAGTAAATCCCATTTTAATTTTATGAGAATCGTGTGAGAAGATATGCAGTATGAGAAGCACTTGTAACTGACAACTGGGTGTATATGAAATAATTTTCACCTTTGAAAAGACATTGGTTTATTAGCTTCTGTTAAATGTAGTATATAACTGCAACAAAATAATTGTCTATCTCAGGAAATGTTAGATACGTAGTGTATAAAGCCAAAGGTGTGCATTAGACAAATTTGGGGGAGTGGTGAATAAATAATCTGAAGAAAAATAGAAATAAATTATATATATATTTTTTTGCTTTTTCTTACATTCATTATAGTAATGAAAGAACAGGTTACAGAATGTTGTGGAGAACTGATGCTGCAGAGAGAAATATCTTGTTTTGGTAGCACTTAACACTGGCTAATTCCAAGCTATAGGTGACTTTTATTTTTATTCACCTTTTTATTGTAATTATTTTCTTCTTCTAATGTTTCATTTAAATATTGCTATTTAAAATGAATCAATTCTAGAAATATTTGGAATATTCAGGCGTTTAAATTGTTATCACAAGAGCAAGTTTGCGTAATAGAAGATGGATATAGCAGCTCCTACCCCACAGCTAACCCTCTGTCCCAGAATTGGAACGTGCTGAGCTGTTTGGTTAAATCAACAGAAGCAAAAGCTGAAACATCACCATTTCAGAGCACAGTGTATTGAGGGAAACCAAGACTGCTCTTTGGTTTTCTGTAATACATAAGGCTGCAATTTGTGGTTATTCAGTAGCTGCCACACAAGTAGCTGTGCTTTCCCTATGGTCAGCTGGAGCAAGATTGTGTGATTGCCACATTAATGTAAGCCATCCCTGCTCATGAATCAGAGCCTTGAATATTTTCAAAAACTAGGATTTAGTTTTGACTACCTCTGTGTCAACCTCAAGGCCTCCCCTCTCTTAGAAATGTTCGTGCTTCTATAATTCTTTTCAGGCTGACTTCTTTGTTTCAGAAGTCTTTATAATTTCACAGTTAATTTCACAGTTGTTATTTATTCCAGCTGATGGATCTCTTTTGCTTTAACATGAACTATTTGGGGAAAACGTGCTCCCAGATAGTTTTGTGTAATTTGATGCACTCATATACTTGCATTCCTGTCTTTACAAGTGTTGTTATCCAGGCCATTTGTCAAAAGTGGACCATGGGAGCACTTCCACACTATGTAGTTGAAAAGAAATATTTACAGCAAATGTTTTGAAAGCTTTTGGTTAGTTTTCCACTTTGGGCAGATGGAAACTTTGGTGTTGAAAGTGTTGGTTCAGATCTTAAAAGATGAAGTGAACGCTTTGGAAATTTTCACCCTGTCATAGCTTTGTCATGGACTTGCCCATGCTTGTCTGTCTGTTGGCACAGTTCTTCTTTCTGCCCTTAAGAGCAGAACCATATTGAAAAATCAAGGATATATGTAAGTGGGTTTGTGTGTTCTTGATAATAGATATGTACATATGGCTCCTATACTGACCAATTATAGTAACTTGTATGTAACATACTTCCCAATTTGATCTTTATTTTCATTTATATTTTGCAGTGCATTAGGGCATTTCAAGTCCTGCATTATGTTTACACAATAAGCTGTTGATAAGATGAATTATGCTGCATTCTTTGGCTTCTATGAATTAATTAACATTGTATTTTCCACTGGAAAGGACATTTGCTGTCTACTATATCTTTACTGTGTCTGCTTTGCAGTGATATTTTGTAAAACTCTGGAAATTGAATCCTACCTGTGTGTTCAGACACATATATTAGGGTGATATCAAAATCTTTTTTCACTTTTAGTAGGATCACTATTAAATCACCTTCTGCTTAACAAGGGATATTTAAATGCTTGGTCAAGGTAACTTTGCACCTTCTTCTGTTTTAGAAGTTTGTTTATTTGTAAAAGTTAAATGGTGAATAGGACAGAGGAAGTAGAACTCATGAGAGCCTTGCTTTCTTCCTAGCTTACCTGCAGTGGACACATTAAAGGATATATAAAGGTGCATAGAGACTCCATTTCTGTATTTTATTTATTTCATCTCCAGGCCTTTAGTGCATTACCTAGATGGAATTTTGGTATTATTTGCAGTGTCAGTAGTCTGTAGAAGTGAACAAACTTCTCATGTTTAGCACAAGGCTGAGTACATTCAACACTCATGACAAGGTTATAGCTAGAAAATATTTCAGCTCATCTCATGGGCTTCGTGAGAGTCATTTGCAGTGTTTCAGTCAAAGACTGAAAAACTGTGCCTGCAAAGACATAGGCTCCAAATTCATGTGGAGAGCAAAACAAAGTTATGGTCTTTACAATCCAGAACAATGATCTTTTCTTCTCCCTATAGCCAAAGAAGCAGAAAATAAGAGGAACACATTTGTGTTGCAAAAGTAGTTGAAGTACCCTGGGACTACAGAAAATTGCTCTCTCCAGTCCTGTCAGAAACAAGAATAATGAACCTTGCTACAACAAAGTAAGTACTTTTTCCTTTTCCTTTGTGGTTGACATTTTGCAACACTGTGTATATCACTGATAGAGACTTGATTATGGTACCAAAGAAGATCCATGCTTTCTAGCAGGATTGATAATTTTCTGGCTTCTGGAGGCTTCTGAGGTATTTTTCAGTCACTAATATTGTCATGTGTTTCTTGTTTGACTTTAGTTAAAGCGACTGATAGCTTTATACGTCCTTCTTAGTCTGTAAAATGGATTTTACAGTATTTCCTTTGCCGCTTTCTATTGTAAATTGTTATGCACGTACAAGAGGGCTGCTGGATTTGGATTCTGATCTTATTTTAGTATAAAGTACAAAAAAATCCATGAGGAAAAGAATGATCTTTATTACTTTTCTTTAGACTGTTGTATAGGGCAAATCTGACTGGATCAAAGGCCCTCATCATCATCTTCCAGAAAATTCAGTGCAAGGGGTCTCTACGCATCACTGTCCAACACTGGGCTCATTATAAAGTCTTTCTCTCTGTAAAATAGCTTATCTTTAACAAGTAAGTCCGCTGCAGTTCACAGAGTTATATACACAATCATAGCAAGAGTTAGAGTAGATATTAAAAGGCAATGTAGACAACACATCTGAAAATGATAATGCAAAAGACATAGCTTTGAAACACTATTGCTACTCTCATACTGGAGTCACTGTTGATGTAGGAAGAACTTATCCATAATCACAGGAACAAACACTGGCAAAGATATCTTTGGCAAATTTTCTTCCTTTAAAAAAGTGCGATCAATGACATCTAATTATTAAAGACACAAAAGTTTCCATGTTCTAAAATGAATCAAAAATATCTCCTCACAAATTACTGAGTAAATGCTGTAAACAATAATTCAAACAGGACATAGATAACTGAGGAAAGCATTATATAAGCATTGAGTGGGCCAAAGGGATGTTACATAGTTTTCAGTAGTGCATGTGCGCTTGCTATCCAATATTGCGTTTTGTATGTCTCAAGTTCCTGGGCAGAATTCCCACGATGTTTGGTATTATACCAGTTCCACAATGAAAACAAGCTTACACTTTGCATCAGGAGTCTTACTAAATGCTTTCTGGATCTACCCATTCATTAGTAAAAAGTCTACAGAATCATGCCACAGGATAGATCAAGTCTATCATCTTGCCAATCCAATGAATGGCTAGGATCGGGCTGACCTCAGAAAGACAAGAACTGAGATGACAGTGAAGGAGAGGCAGATGGCATAAACAGAAAGAACTCCATGTGAGGGGAGATGTGGATTAAATAGCCAACAGCATAGAGAAAATGTCTTCTAAAGTTTTTTGGCAAAGGAGGGGACAGGGATAAAAGTACTAAGGAAAATAAACATTGATGTCTTCATCTCCCTTGGTCACAAAATACCTTTGACACCCTCTTGGTGTTGCACTTACCTTAGAGTTGGCATTCCCTAACTTTTTGCTTTTACTTTGTAACAATGATATTCTTTTAAATGGGATATCTTTGCCTTTGATTTATCATTTGTCTAAAGAAGCCACCTTGTTTGGTGTATGTTTTTTGATTTGAGAGTCTTGGCACATCCAAACTTACAGTTTTATTTGTGGACGCAGTAGGCATTTAAATAGCTCTTTGGGAAACAAATAACACTTATAAGTATATCAAGGATGATATACTTGGTGATAATTTTTATGCTATTACACTCTTAATTTTATTTTTCCATGCATTTGTTTTGGGGTTTTTTTGTTGGTGGGTGTTTTTTTTTATTATTACTTCAGCAATCCATGTTGTTGATGAATTCTTAATGTGTTCTAATGCAGTCAAGGCTCATGTTAGCACAGGAAGCTGTGATGATAATATGATTTCTCTATTCAAACTTGAAATCTGTTCCACTTTCTCCTCTTTCTTTCCCATAACAAGAATAAAAAGAATTTGCTGCTTGAAAACTAAATTTATGGTGCTTTGCATTGTATACAGTAGATAACGCTAAGAAATCAGCATTTCCTATATTAAATATCTTGAGACTTTCTCTACTAAAATTGAAGTTATTAGGGCAATAAGGAATGATGAAATGTGGATTGTATAGTTGCTGAGATTTCAAAATCAATGGGGAAAAGGTATGTAGTTTCACTGCGATATTTTTGTGCCAGCTTTGTAGTGACAAGGGAATAGAAAGGTAACTGACGAGAGAAGTAATCAATAGTGTGTGGTGAGGAACTGGTTGGAAAAGAGAGTGTTGACAGAGGAGAGGAAGATGGCCAGAACACTGGACCTTCAGGTGTTTTCTGACTGGCAGGTTGTTGGGTCATTATTTCTAGCAAAATTCAAATAGCTCAGAAGATGGTCTAAAAATTATGTCTCCAGGTTTGTTGACGGATGGTTTTATTATTCATTTACATCTTCATCACTTAGAGCATGAATGAATATGTATTTTCAAATCTCACTTCCTTGGTGAAACAGGCATTTTGCCCTCTGTACATTTCTAATTATGCTCCTCTCCAGTGCTGTATTATGCAGAGTGGTTCTTGATTATCCTGTTTGAAATAGTGCTTAATTTGTATACAGAGATCTGTAAATATGTCACTTTCAGCCCCTCTTACTACTGAAATGAAACAACTCGTTTCTTCATGTTTGTGATTCTCACATTCTTTTATCAAGAAACCAGCATACTTATTTTTTTCCATGACCACGTGTTAACTTTCTCTGATTTTTTTTTTTTTTCCCCTTCACAATTTTTCTGTACTTCCTGATCTTACTATAGCCATGGCAGTTTGCTAAACTGTAAACAGAACATGTACAGGTCATTTTTATTTAGTAGCCACTGAAATTCAAGGCCAGTCCAAAGACAGTGTCAGATGAGAGCAATGTATTCAAGACAAAGCAGTGAACCATCACAACTGGAGGCATGGCCCATTTGCAGACCTCACCGCTCTTCCCTGCTTTTATTGCTTGGGAGATGTGGGACGTATTTTGGATGATGGTGTTTATGCAAAAGCATCAGCTCCCAGTTCAGGATGGAGTCTAAATTTCAACTCTGATTCACTGTTGACACTAGAAACAGATGGCTGCCATGCCACTGGTATAAAATAGCTGCTTAGAGAAGTTAGTTGGGTTACACACAGTAATATGTCTAGTAGCAGTTGTCTCACATAATTAATACCCTCTTCAGTGTTGGCAGAAGCAGCAGCAGCAAATGTGGGGCTTCCAGGAGCAAGAAGCAATGGTACCAGATTGGCTTGTCAGCCTTACCCTAAGCTACTGCTTATTTTACCTTAGAGCTAGAGAGAGGAAAAACTAGAGTGTGCTTCAATGTGGCTTGATGGATATTTACCACCTCTGACCATTTTTTAGTTGGTAACATAAGTTCTTCCACATTTGGTCTATATAGATCCTCTCCCTTCCAGGAAATTTTTTATTTGTGAAAGTGCTACAGTTGTGGTATAAGAAATTGAAATATTGCTTTACTTTTAATGACGCATTGGAACAGCAAGGGAGATTTTGAACCCTAATGGTAGAAAAAATGAAATAATTCTTGCAGCAATACAAATTACCAAAGATCAGCTTTGCACTACATTTAGAAAGACACAATCCACTTAGGTCTTGTAGCAATGGAACATTTCATTCAAAGTAACTAACCTTCAAGTTTGTTTTGTGAAAAATTATAGTCTATGTGTGGCTTAAATGGCTTAAGTAAAAGTTAAATTCAGAGAGAAGTCTTTGTTCATGTGCTTACATTATAAAAATACTTAAAAAGGAATGCTAGCTGACAAACCAAAACTGAAGAAAAAATTTAGCATCAGGTTGACGTTGGATGGAAAGATATGCATAAGCTATAAACTGAACAGTGTAGAGATACATATACGTGTGAGCCTTGGACAACTGGTTATAGCAGATTAAAGAAAAAGGCCAAAAGGAATAAAGAGAAAAAGCAGGCGACTTGAAAGAATGCTGAGCAATTCATCTATTTATAGTTTGTAATGCTGGAGAGATCATGTAATTATCCAGTCGAGCTACTTGTATAACTCCTAGTTTGAAACCTTGTAAGTAGAAGGAATCATTACAGACCTGACTGGCTGTAAATTGTGCCTCCCTGGGACTAACAGCACTCTCATTCTCTTGCTGTTCCAATAAACATGTCGGGGTATATAGGCACCTCTCTATTCAGATACATTACCATCTCCCATCCACTTACTCCCTGTTGTGATGGGCAGTTGAGTTCATGTTTGTGTGTTTCATGAACATTATTTAACCCAAACAACTTTTACATGGTTTAAGAAGAGCTGTAGCCATCCAGAGATACCAGCGATATCTGTGAATGAGTTTCTTTTTATTTATAATAAAAAGTTATCTTTGATTTACAAACACATGTAAATATACACATACACATGGACACAACATATGTAAGTATATAGGGGTGTCTAGGGAATGGATTATGAGGATTATGCTTTTGTTGCTGCGGTGTAGTGTAGGGCGATTAGTTCCATGAAACACTGTATAGCAGTAAACTAAATTAGTATTTCTCCTCATTATGGTGTGCATTTGTTAAAAATACTGAGTCTTTTCACTACTAAAGCAATTCGGATCCTTGAAGTATGTGTTGGCAGCTAGAGCAGACTCTAATCTTTTACCAGGAAAACCGATTCACAGCTTCCTGGAGATGCCTGGTTAATATAAGGATTGACCATGCTCTTGAGCTAGGGAAAAGAATGAGTGTGGAACAGCACAGCCTTTGCAAGAAAACTAAGAGAAAACTAAAAGTAGTTGTATAAATAGATGTGTGACCCCTGGGACAAATTGTAACTCATGTTCACAGTTCTTCAAAATTTGTGCTTAGTAAAAAAACCTAAAGAACTCTTCCCCACTTACCAGAAATTCTTATACTTTCTGCTTTTTTCTTTTATTATTATGCTTTTAATATTTTTGTGTTTTAATGTGGTCTTGTTTAGATTATAAAAATATTTAGTTTATATATATTAAGAAAAACACAGGCAGACTGAATGATTTCTATAAGTAGCTTCACTTGTAATCACAGCTAGTTTATGGAGGCATAGTATAAGCCCTTCCAAGTTTTAAGGAGTTTTAAAGGAAAAGTTATCTTCTCCTTGAATATTAAAAGATATTTTCCTCCTTTAAAACTCTTTCCTTACTATTAAATTTATGTAGGATCTAGGCATCTCAATGTATACAATTCCTCCTTTTCCAGCGCTTCACACTGATGTTCTAGTCTGTAAATTCTCTATAATTGCTACCCTCAGAAATCACAAGTTACGGGATAGTCCCTTTGCTAAACACTTCTCTCTCTTGTGGTAAGCATACCTATTTCCTCGTTCTTATCACTAAAGGAGCAGGATAAAGCATAGCTTCTCCCAGAACTCCTAGCACGGAAGAGATGAAACGTCAACATCACATTAGAATAGTGACAATATCTGTTCACTGTGGCAAAGGGTTTACAGACCAATGTCTTTACGTTGCCCTTTTTTTCTTTCAGAACACTTAGAGCAGTTCTTGCCTTCAGGCTCTGCTCTTATAATTGGCCCCGGTACAAACAGCAAATGGGGGACAGAACTGTCCTTCGTTGTCTCCTCTGAGCCTTGTTTTTCTGCTTACTGTTTATCCCAGTACTAGGTAGCCTGTTTGGCTATTTCTGGCAGCAGGCATCTTAACCCGGCACTCTGCCAGTAAGCATGGTCAGTGCCCTACTGGGAAGGCAAGGATTTCTCATTTCATTCCTCATTTATATACTGAATCTATGAAGTAGAAGCTGATATCTAAAAAAGAAAAAAAATAATGAGCATAACAACCTTTATTTATGTATTCTGGATTCTCAGCAGAAGGAAATACACAAGGAAGTATGCTTGCTTTTGTATAGTTTTTTTGAATCTTTTAATGGTAGAAAACCAAAGCATAAAAGTTACAGGTTGTAGCCTGTGAGGAAGATAACTGAAGATCTCAGATCAAAGTATCATCAGTGTGCACTTCAGCACTTGTATAATGAAGTCTTACTTGTACCACTGAGTAAGAATTTTTTCGTTATTTTTAGCTGAGCTGAAGATTGGCACCCCTGTCATCAGTGGGAACTCTAATGATGGCTTGATTGGAAACAAGATTCTCCTTCCCCCCTTGCATCTTGTGATGTGTGGCAGGCAGATCACATCCCATGTGCAGACAGCAGCACATTCTCTCTGCCTGCAGAGATCGCCTCTATTCTGCTCCAGGGCAGCAACAATTTGCAGATTAAAATGCACAAATGTTGCACTGTTATCTTATCAGTGATAGGAAGATTAGCATACCCGACCTGAAGGCCGTGAAATTTTTGAGCTGTTGTGTGAATTAGCTTGAGTTATGCGATGTGTAGCAAAACACAGACCAGTAGGTTTGAGCTCCATCACAGGCTGTAATTATGCCCCCTTTTTTAATGGTCACTTTTCAGAAAACTCTTCAGTAGAAATAAACAGAGGCTATGACTCAAGATTTCCCTTCTAGAAAGAATTCTCTAACCACTCCCCTGGCTTCATGAACCCTCCTGGCCTCCTTAATATTGCATCCTTGGGCCTTGTCTTCTGTCTGTGTTTTATAAAAACAGAGGCAGAAATTAACTTTCAGAAGAGGATTCTGGGCTGTGATTCTGTGTCGAAAGAAGCACCTTTTTGCAACCCTTGACTAGGCCTTATCAGTGTGTTCGCTGGAGAATTTTCAGCAAAACAAGTAAGAAACAGGTCAAGCTGTTTTATGAGATACAGATCACCACCTCTCTGAGGCACTGACCCATTCATTTGTTGCTTTTTAAAACAAGTAGCTATGCTTTCCATGGAAGTCCAGTATGGTTCAGTGGTAATGCAGGAAGAAACCCCTGCTGAAATGTCATACCTCTCCTCTGTAACAAAGTACAAGTCTGCTATTTAGTTTTAGATATGTAAACTAGTAGGAAAATTTACCTAAATAGAGTAGGTAAGGAAGGCAAGACAAAACTACTTAAGTATGAAAGTTTCCCCTTTAAATTAAGGTGCAGTTTCTGAGAGAATGAAACAATGACTGCACCATGGATTTTTTTTTTGGTCTTCTACTTCCAGTTATCGTAAGCCTGTATTTTCCTTCAGTATTGAGTGTGTTAAAGGAAAATATAACTGAGTATCTTTCAGATACTCATTAGAGGCAGCAGTCACTTTTTTAACCTTTGACAGTTAACACCATGGAATTTAATCTCAGATGCAGGCTTTAGAACAATAAAGGTTAATAAAACCTTATTGTCAAGACTGTATTGTTTTCTATGATGAAATCATTGCAACTTGAAAATTGAATTCTACAACTGGAGGAAAGTGAGGGAGGGGAGAAAACATTACATCTGGATGAAATGTAATTCTAAGGCAAGAGAAATACTAAAGTCGTACCCAGTTGAGCTGTCCTACTCCATTTATTGATTTATTAAGCAAAATAGTTAGCCAGGACATGCCTATGGAACATTTAAATTTTACAGATATTCTCTGACATGAAAAAGCATTCATTATGCTAGACTTTCAAGAGCCAAATATATAATACAATGCAGACAAAGATTTTGAGTAAGAGAATTATCTCAGTATTTTGTCTTAACGTATTTATCAGAACAGCTCAGAGCTGTTGTCTTTTGGGTGTGTATATGTAAATATATATGCAAATATACATACCGGTATTAATAATGTGTAATTTTTGTGTTGTATAATGCAAGACTTGTTTGCTCACAAAACTGCTGATTTCGGGAAAGCTGAAAAATCTATCTTTAAGTAATGGTTTGAATGAAACACGTGTAATAGAAGGGACATACTCAGCCTATTGACACTGGCAAGATTGTTCCACCCTTCAATTTGAAGTGAGATTACACAGTTTCATAATTTCTGAACAGGCATATATTGTGACCATTAATGTCAGGGCTATGCTGTGATGCTGGTTTCTGTAAGACTGTACAGAGGAGAAGCAAGCATGAAAGTCTGAACCATCGGATTAGATAACTACATCAATGTTTCCATAGAGTGACAAAGTATGTTTACACACAAACTAGAGCTCTTGGGATGGTGAGTTGGTTAGAAAATAATAATATCATGCATTGCTAATATTTATGGTATATTCCGTGTAGACAAACAGTATCCCTACATCTCTTTTTGATGATAGTTTAAGACTGGAATGCCAGGGTTTTGACTGATGAGATATCATTGCTGCTACTAACAGCAAAGGTTATCTTTTTACATAAGAGCAGGATGGTGTTTTGATAAATTTATTTGCAAACACAGAGCAAATGCATGCAGCTGTGCTTGAGACCTTTACCCAGGGAGCACTGCACTTACATCTTCCCCTGTATCCTTAGCAATTCTTTTCAAGTTCTTAAGTTTCCTTCATTTGGTTTTGGTTCTTTTTTTTTTTTTTTTTTTTTTTTTCATTCATTCAAGTGCTGTTTTCATTTTTTTCCTTATTGCATGCTTGCTAATCAGGAAAAATCTGTAAATATGACACCATTAATATTCAGACACACTCAATGAGTTAACTTAACCTATTTTGTTTGTACGATGAAATTGATTATCTTTTAGTAATAGTTAAAATTAAGGTTAGGTAATTAAGACTTTCCTGTAGGCTCAGGAAATGACTTTAGTAAAACCATCATGAGTACACGATAACTATATTTCCCCTGAGTGAAGAAGGCTGGAGTTAAAAAAGCAGACAACCTGAAGATGATTACTGCACTACTGCAGTTTGTTTTTCAAGTTTTAATTAAAATATTTAATGTGATGCTTAAACCACAAATCAGTCAGTGATGCACCACAGCTGAAATTTATTTCCTGATTTTAAGTCCATCTTAAAAGGTAGAGAGAATTTTTGCTCTGTTCAAGCAAACAATTGGCAATTGTAGTAACTCTGATATTTTCAAAACTCTATAGCAATTAGGAATAAAACAGGGTTCCTGCTGAGAGCTCATTATCAGAAATTGTTTCCTACAAGAAAAGAATAATTGTTTTTTTTTTTTTTGGTCCCCTTTCCCCCCTTTTTATCCTTTTTTTTTTTTTTCCCTTTGTTTCCTTTTGATCTATCTGTTCTTTTTTTCTGAAAGGTCCTTAAGATGAAAGTTAAAAGAGCCAGGAAACTGTGCTGAACTTTCCGTATTAGAGGAGGTGGGACCCCTATGTATCTTGCATTTAAGTATAAAGGGTGTAATGACCACGATAACATGATCTACCTTCAATATAGGGTCTATACTCTTTCTGTGATGATTTTCTACATCCCCAGAAGGGCACATTACTAAATTCTGCTTTTGGAACATATCAATAAAAGAAGCAAAACCAACCCCTTGGAGAATACCTTAAGGAATAATGGAAGTGTTTTCTCTGTAGCATATATGTCAGCATATAATATGCTAGCAAATTCAGGAGGAAGGTGATCCAAGTCCATAGGAGCCTGCATACAGCAACAGGAAGCTGAACCATCTCCTAGTAGTTTGCCATCTTCTAGAAGTTTTCAGTAATTACCATTGAAAGCACAGTGACAAAAAACTGTTTTATTTGATTAACACTTTCCATTTTTCTCACACACATGCACATACCCCAATATGTATATACAGAAAGAGCAAGTGAGCAATCCTAGATTTCACCTAGATTTTTTACCTTTCCTTGGTGAATTTACTGAGAACCATGGCAAAGCATTAGGGTCCTGATTTTTAGTTTCACTGCTTATTAGCAAGCTACCACAAACTCTGCCCCCGGGTTTGATGAAGACACAAAGGCAGTTATGATACCTACTATCAGGCAACTGCAGCCTGCACATGTCAGAGAATGAAACCTCAGTACCGTTCTTTAAAAATGTGATTACGTTTTCAGCAAAGTAATCTCAAGTCATAAATGAAGAAATTCACAGTAATATCTATATACAATATCTATAGTAATAATAAAAGTGTAGGATTTGTCATTAACTGACAATGTGTTAAAATGATATTAACATAATCATTTTAACAGAAACAGTAGTTCAAATTTCTGAAAGGAAGTGACATTGAAAGCATAGAAGAAGGCTTGATTCGCAGAAGCCTTCAGAAGAGGACAGTGCATCTAGTTGTGCACTCCAAAAATGGAAATTTCTTTCTAATATCACGAGGCAATCTGCCAGTTTTCCCTGAGTAGCACGATCACTTTTGGTTGTATTGAAATGTAAGGTAAAAGAAGCATTCTTTGACAAATCTTTGCATATATAATAGAGATTATAAAAATTGGTGTTTATTTAGTCCTGATAGTCATTGAACAGTGTTTTTTCTTAAATAAGACATCTTTTTAAGATGGTACCAATGTGGCCAGCTGCTACAGGGAATACAGGTAAAATTAGTGTTAAAATCTATATGTCCCAACAGTGCTCAAGTGCCATGGTATCATTTAATATCACTTACTGTGAGTCAGACCAGTTAGATAAATATTCTGCACTTCACTGTTCATTAGCCTGACAGTTGCAAATGAGGTGCTTACAGTTTATGCACTGTTTAATCCCAGGGCTATGAGGATGTAGGAGAATGTGAAGGCCTTTGTGCCTCTGTATGTGTGGAGCTTGAGAAATAGGTTTTTAGGAATATTCTCACAGTAATAATATAGATTGCCAAATCTTTTCTTTTTCTGCAGTGAAAGAGGTTATCTGCTTTGTGGACGTTTAATTGACCTCTTTATTTCTTTTGTACAAGGTGAATGTATTCCTGGAAGATTGTGCAGGCTCTCACTTCCAAGTTATTTTCATGATAAATGAAATAGCTTTCTTCCTTTCAGGGGTGAAAACTTACATTTTGTATCCTATCAGAGGAAAAGAACAAGTTTTGAAAAATGGATCCAGTGTCCAGGGAATTGTATTGGGATCTGAAGTGTCCACACATCCCTTCTGAATTCAGTCACACATGATCACACTCTGTGATCTTGGGAAAAAGACATTTCAGTCTCTTTGGGGGGAAAAGGCAGGAGTACTTTTGTTTCATTGCTTACCTGAGTTGAGCCATTATTGTGTTTCATCTGAATTTCTCACTGACTAAATAAGGACTGCATTAGTTCCTGTCTCCTGCGCAGGGTGGTCAGTTCAGTAATAGTATTTGGATTGTCTTAGTGATTGTGTTTAGAAAAGCTAAAGTCAATACATACAAGAGAAATAAAAAGATATAGTTCAAGGTCATTGACATCACGAAGGTCAGCACCTTGCTGTCTGTCAGACATGCCAAGTGTAGTATTTTGACAGAGTAGGTTGACCTTGACAACATCTCTGAATGGGTTTTTGCCTGGGAGTTCATAAAAGATAATGGTGGGGAGCAGATGTCAGAAGCATATAGATTTTTCTGAGAAAGGAAGAAGAAATGCAAAAAGAAATGAGGATTACATGAGAACAGGTGATCACAAAATTAGAATGTCTGCAGGCTGACAGCCACAGGAACAGATGGCAACAGAATTCAGACTGAAGTAGAAAGGAAATACAGAAAAAACACAGTCGGTCTTAGAGTATAGTGCACATATGATCTGCTGTACTATACATATGTAGGTGTGAATACAAAAATAAAAGGCAAACCCAAGCTCTATATTGTGAATAAACCCGTGGATTTAAATGTCACAGAACTCTACAATGCTTAAGTCAATTGACCCAATTCTTACTTGTTTTTCATATTTTAAAGTGGAGCTAAAGCATTACTATACTGATTTGGTCCAGAACAAATGACTTCCAAAAGGGAGAACAATGGAGCAATGAAAAATTCAACACAGTGTCAACATGAGTGAGATTTGCATAATTAGAATTTTGTACAGCATCTAGCTCTGTGATCTAAGTTCTCCCGAGCTGAGCAGTTACATTAGAGTGATGAAAAAGAGTAGATGGAAGAAAGGAGGTTAAACGATGCGACTAAGAAGAATGAGGAATGGGGAGGGTTGCCATCTCCCTTGTAGTTACAGTTGTGTGGATATGAAACATCCATAGGATTTCCACTGATATTCCTGTATTAGCTCTCTTTCCATAGCAGAGTTACACTGAAGTACACAGACCATCAAAAAGACCTTCACTGTCACAACATTCTGATTCTCTGTGAGAAAGTCCCCCAGCCCAGGTAACACTAGAACAGCAGAAGTTCTGTGATATCAGTAAACCCTCCAGAGCTCGGTGCCTCTGAACACGTAGGCAGAGCAGGATGAGAATAATAGGCTCTTCCTGGTATTATAAAGGCATTTGGAGGTTACATTCATTAAAGGCTGGAAGGTGGGGGGGATAATCTGGTAATGGGAGCGATGCGAGCACTCTCCTTAGGTTGTTACCACCCGAGAGTTAAGAAAGAAACTCATAATCCTCTGATTTCTCATGGCCTATTTAAGTCCATTTGCAGTTCTCAGTTACGGCACAAGAGCATAGTATTAAAAAGCCTTGTAATAATTAGTAGGCTTGCTGGAAGACACATCAGAAATGTAAAGATTCTTGTTTTTCACTTTAAAAATAATCTACTTTTTCTTTTCTGCTAGAAGTGAACTAAACTAATTCTGTCAGCAAATTTACCTTCATTACTCCAGTACAAAAATGTCACTGTGTTAGCTGATCTTATGTGTGTTGTGCCCTGCTCCCATCACACCCTGGAATCTTTGAGTCTCTGTTAGCACAATATGACTAATTTTATGTACGTCAGTGGTATTTCAGCCAGTTGTTCTCAACATCAGCACACATATTTTATATTGTTACAGAAAACAGGTTTTGTTGTCCCCTTCAACACAGGCTTAAAAGTAGCCATTTAGAACTTTGCATTTCAATGTTAGAGCGGTTTCCATGAAGGTCTATATATTCTCTACGTAGGACAGGACTGAAGACAAACACACCCCGAGTACACTGTTTTCTTGTATTTAATATTGCAGTGCTGTGTGACAAGTATGCTATTGTTACATGAATGTTTTGTGGATATTACAGATATAATAGAGCTAAAAACAAACATAGAGAATGAGAAAAGTTTTAACAAGAATTATTGTGAAGTGAACGTCTTTTGTGATTTGCAGTTGTGAAGCAGTATTTTGTGATATTATTGTTACAAGGATCATCTGAAAGTTCAGGAAAACTTCTATAGCAACAGATTCATTATGCTTATTTTAAATTACAATTAAATTAATTAAATTTGTCCATTCCATTATAGGATTTACTGTGCTTGTATGGACAACGGTATAAAGAAGTAGCGCAGCATTATTTGATCTACAGAAATGTATTTTCTACTTAGGAAACCTTACTTTGATCTGCTATTTTATGTTCTTTTATTTTAATAATAGTTAAATGGATGAAAATGGAAGGTTTTATTATAATTATTAAGTATTTGCCTACCTAAAGAGTGGCAAGACAAGATGCTTCTATTAAGGAAATCAAGATACACACTGTCACACATCAGCTATAGCAAATATTTACAATACAAGGTAGGCAAGAAGCTTTTGTTCCTTTAGCAAGGAAAACTACATTGAATTCATCAAATTGCTGCAGTTCTGTGCTTTGGTGTGAGTGTGATAAGTGGTGGAAGTTGCAGAGCCAGGCTGTTCAACATTGTAGTCAAATAATACAATAAATACAGAGAAATATAATTTACATCTAACATTTTTTAGAATAAACTTGGGAGATGTAATTCTCACCCCTAGGGAATGGTGTGTTCAGAATGAGATTTTTAAAGCGTCTAGCAGAATGTGTATATTCTTGTTTATATAAATTTGACAATGGCATTGTTTTGCGATATGAGTTCCCTTATAGCATCGGTTGCTCATTGTATTTTTTGTTACCTCAGAATTCTGTGATTGTTCCTTATTGGATGAGGAAAGAGAGACACATTATTTTAGAGCAGGTCTTTCGGGGAAAAGGCAAGTGACAGAACTGCCTTCCTATACATGGAGTAGAATAGCCTTTCTCAAAAATTTACAGTCCATTTTCTAAAGGTAACTTTAAAGTAGCTGGAGAATAAAAAGAGGATTTCCAGGGGCACTTTGAAGGGCATACATGCTTCTATTCTGTATTGTATTGTTCAGTGTCACTGCTCTGATTTCTGCTATCTGGCACTCTGAATTATGACTGCTACCCAAACTTCTTTTTAACAAAGAATGCCTATAGTCATACCTGCCAATATAAAATGCTGCTCACTAATGGCCCAATCCAATAAAAT
The DNA here is from genome assembly GCA_033628505.1 of Tringa tobata. NCBI lineage: Eukaryota > Metazoa > Chordata > Aves > Charadriiformes > Scolopacidae > Tringa > Tringa tobata. The sequence continues at coordinate 7,255,577 of JAHREE010000128.1, read as the reverse complement.
ATCCTCTCCAGCTGGTTGATGACTTTCTAGATAAAGAAATCTCTGCCTTTAGCCTCCTACAAGCTACGGTGTCAGTCTGCTGCCTCTATCCCCTACCTTCTAGGTTTTTTTAGCTTATTTTGCTGGTTGCTCTGCATCCTGGTTCTGTAAAATTAGGAGGTTAAAAATTCTTAAATGCTAACTTTTTTTCTTATTTGTTAAACATAATCTGTATTACACTATTAAATTACGTTAGGAAGAAATCAGATGAGCAGTGGTGAGTGGGCAGCAGCCTTGAGGAGATGGGAAGGCTAGCAGGATGAAGAAATTCGTAACAAGCTTAGCCATACATGAAATCAATTATTTGACTGCATCCTATCTGTTGTCTGTTATAATTTAGGTACCCTCTACTGTCTGTTATCATTCCAGCCCACCTCTGTCTGCTCTTGTGGCAGTCATAGCTCTGCTTTCTGTATAGATACCCAAGTAGCAGATGATGATTGGGACGGAGATGAAAGGCAAAAGGAGTTGGGGAGTGAGCGGGAGGGCAGAAAGGTCCGAGGGAGAGAATGAATCACACTGGTTCAAGCGAGGATACAGTGAGGGAGGACAAAAAAGGAGGATGAAACAGCAGGGATAGAAACTGCACTAAGTCTTTAACCTGTAATGAATCAGTCATTCCAGATCATGGAAAATACCAGAAATGTCATTATGTTGCTGTGCAAGTCAAAACTTCTTTTCGAATTTCTGTAGGAGTGGGGAAGGGAAGGTGGGGTGGGTGGGAGGAAGTCCACAGTGATCTAAGAGTACTGTGATTTCATACATCTACTTCCATGTCAACTTACCTTAGACTAGCAGTCTCTGAATGGGAAAAAGGGAAAACTACCTGAAGAAATTAAAATCAGATATATATATTTTTTGCAAATACCAGAAAAGGAACACATTCTAAAGCAAACTTAACTTTAAATGAGCAATAAAACTGTGCCCAGCATGCTAATATACAGACAGTTTAATTAGACCTATTTACTTTTGTTGGATATTCCCAGGTGGATGATGAGTATTGTATCATAAGTATTCTTAACAGAACTCTTGTTTAGGTATCCAAAATTCAATTGCCATTGGAATTCGTTAGAAAAATAATGAAAACAAAGCAGAAAGAAAAAGAAAATATATTCTATGAAGAGATGCTTAGAAATTAAAACAGATATCCATTAGAACTTCTTTGCAATATGCACTAACTCATTTAGATTATTCAGTTTCTTGAAGATGTTTGGCAATGTATTTTTCTAGCCAAGGATATTCATAAAAGAAAAGAAGAGGGAAATAAGCACGTTAAAAGTATCTCTCTATATCAATGAAGAGATGTATATGTAATATATTATGTATAATAATATGTATAATGTGCATATATAAATATCATTTCTTCTAAATAACTGTACATGAGCCTTAGTGATGTAGGAAGAAAGTTACAGAATTGCTGCAAGAAGGCCACATACCTCTTTTATCCATTAAGATGATTTAAGAATGTAGTTTATTACTGAAGAATTGTAGTCTACAATGCTGTAATAGTCCTGTAGAGGGAAGTTCACTGGCACATCAGTGCAAAATTTATTTTTGAATTTATATTAAAAATTATGCTGTTGGCAAAGCAGTCAAGTAATATCTTAATTTATCTAAAAAAACATGCCTGTAGATTTTCAGGGACTGAAAAATATCACTTTTGGTACAGTTGTGTGTTGTGTTTTGTTTGTTTTTATTTTTCCTAATAGATTGTTGTAAAAGATCTACAGATATTGTTAAACACAAGGCATGATGATAGGCTGAATTACAACAGGTAAAGACAATGCAAAATGTATGTAATTTTTAATTTGTTTTATTGAGGGAAAGAGCTGTGCTCATCTACAGAAATGACATACAGTGTTTTCTAGATACTGACAATATCTGTGCATTCATTAAAAAAATCAAAACAAAATGCAACAAAGCCCCAAACAAACACAAAACTCTTCACTCTGAATTCATAAATAAAACCTTCAGGAAAACCTGCACAGTGATGACAGTCTTACCCTGCAGTATTTCTGAAAAAAAGTCTTAATTTTTATGTGGTCTCAGTCCTTCTGTGATATTTATGGAATATGTGTGGAATATGATCTGGAAGATGATTTGATAAATGGCAGCAGCTGTGGTCTTTTACTGATAATCAATCCTCTTTTACTTTGGGGTTTTTTTTTCTCAATGATGGGAAGAGAAGGGTGATTTTTGTAATGAATATTAAAAACTATTCAGTAAATTACATTTCTTTCTTGGAAAAATAGTTTCAGTTTCTGATAACTGGAAATAACAGAAGGCATCCCCAAAACTTCCATAGGAATTTGAATACATTATAATATCAAGTTTTCATTCGCCATTTTTCTATGATTTTTCAAAGGAATGAAACTAATCTACACTCTGCCAACTACCTAACAGATAAGCTAATTCCCTGAGGCTATAAGCATTTGGATTTTCTTTTCTTACACCTACTGGAACTGCCATGCAAATCGTCAACAGTTTAATCTGCATTTGAATACATATTTTGTCTGTCATTTATGAAATGTATTCTGTTGTGTCATATGAACTAAATTAATATTATTGCTATAGTCCATAGCCACTTTTCAAGAATAAAATATCTTGAATAACTATAAACAAGGGTAATAGCCTCTTGGGATGTTCTGAGTTATATTGTGAGTGAAATGCTGTAATGCAGTTCCTGTCTGTTGTAGCTCATGGTCTCTCTATTCAGTCTCAGTTTGTGTGGTAATGTATGCTTTGTAGAGTTAAACACTGGGACGTAATATTAAGAAATGTGTTTATGATGCTGAGCTAACACAAAGCTGTGCTGATCTATTAGCTTAGGATCTATCACTGTTCTAAAATCTGGGGACATATTTCTGCAGATACTTAGTCTTAAAAGATGTAAAACATCTCTAGCAGTGTTCTCCGACGCTTGTATGCTTCTAACTACCTTCAACTTCTCATTGAGAGTTGAGCATGTTTTTATTCTACTTACCAGCTCTGTAAACTGTCAGGCATGCAGATACTTTTAATTATGTAGCCCAAATACTTTTTCAGTGACAGATATGTATTGAATTTAAAGAAAAAGAACAAACGAAAAATGAGTGCCTGTACTGGAAAATATATGCAACATGAATTTCAGGGGTATGAAGAATACACAGATTTGTTTGATATCAGTGGCAGCTGAGGTTCCTCAGCATCTCTAAAAATGAAGCAACAGAACAGTTACCATGGAAATGTTATTTTTGTAAGTGTTAACTTAGGTGGAAGACAGGTCAAGATAAAATGTTTTTAGAAAAAGAACTAAGGTACTTTTTCCTGTCTGGAATGTTTTCTTTTTAAGTCAGTTTCAGCTCTAGATTAATCCTTTGGTGTAGTTTGAGTTGAAAAAAACCCTTTGCATTAATCACAATTACTCCATACATGTTGCCCAGTTAGCTTTCAGCCTGGTCTGGAAGCACATCTATTTTAAAAGCAAATGGGACATGATAATTTCTTAATTAAAGAGAAGATATTGTGAAATGAAGTAGAAATGAAAAATGGAAGAAATTTTAATGGAAATATATACACCATAAATGGTGTCCCCACAATGAATAGCTAAAACTTTAGCCTTTATTTGCTTACACTATCAGCTTGGCAATTAATACACAAGAATATTCAGATGAAAAAAATATGATTGCAACAGGAGAGCCTATCTGGGCAGAGAGTGAGGAAACCATTGGAAACTTGTACTGCTATTAATAGAGATGGAGTCCCAGTTCTCAGACACTCTTTATGCAAAATTACATAGTTGTAAAAGGAAGTCATCAAATTCTTCCCTCCCTTTCCAGCTGACCCACAAACCTGCCACTTCCTTTCTTTCTCTTCTCTTTTAATTCAGCTTTTTGTTTGTTTCAGGGTTGCATTGTCATTTACAGAAAGAGCCATTTGAATCATGTTTTACAGTGCATCTATTAATTAGTTCCCTTCTCACTCGTAAAGAGGAGTAAGCATGACCAAACAGTGATTCTGCTTGCATTTTAAAAAGCGAAGGCTTTGAGGGATTCTGCTACTCTGATGCAGCCTATGCAGTGTGGTAGAGAGGTTGCAGCAATAAGTGTTCTCTTTCATTAAATATGTAACTTGTTGGGGAGATTCTTTTCTTTTTCTAGGCAAAAAGCTCATAGCCAACAAAAACGGGGAAAACGTTTTTTCTTAAATCTTTTGACTTGACAAATAAGGTGAATTGGCTGTCATTATATAGTGACAAAACAGGTTTCCTGTAAGAGAGACCATTTGTATCACACAAAACATTTAAATAGTGCTTCAGTAAAATAGGTGAGGGTATTATTCCTGACCTGAGTATTTTACTTTATTTCAAAGACAGGACAAACCAAACCAGGCACAATAGCATGAAGCTACCTCTGGAGTGAAGCGCTGTGGCTGCTTCCCAGAACTGTGGCTTCCTTTTTCACTACTACACATTCTTTCATGTGTAAAATTAATTCTGGCAGAGTTCCTGATTTGTATTCTGTTTTGGTGAGGGGGACATGTTGAACTCAGTTTGGGGTGGTTATCCTAGGATAACCCTATACTGGCTTATCCTAGTACTCTAAGATCTTCAAAAAATGTTCTTTTGGCTATAAAAATGTTATCAGAATATTTATGTGGTATTTTGTGCTGTTAATAAGAGTATTTAAAAACAAAACAAAAAAAATCAATGCTATTAATGAAAAATGGCTCAAGTGGGGCTACAGTTAGAGTTTTGTGATGTCTCTTTCTAGTTAATTGCACCTAATTTCTGCAAATCACAGTGTACACACTCTCTTAAAATCCTTCACTTGCCTTGAAACTTAGCAATTCATGCAGAGAGTCTGTAAGTTTCTGTCATTCTTGCGTGTTATATCACTGTAAAGGCAAAGATTTTGAATTAATAGAGAATACCTTTTTAAGTTATTTGCTTTCCTTATAATACATTTATCCTTCCTGGAATCACCCTGTTAGAGTACAGTTTATAGAAATGCCCTACTAATTTCAGGAGCACAAGTTTCAGTGGAAGACTTAAGCATACGCAAGAGTAATATCTTCAAATGTATTAAATAATTCAGCCTTACTGAAATGTAATGAAAAGAATGCTTTTGATGCAAGTCCTATTGCATTAATGAGATTTTACATACTCTTTTAAAAAAAAATTAACTTCATTGTTTCTGTGTGAGTTCCGTATAGGTCTAGAGTCAAAAAGTTGTAAGAGGAAAGTAATCTTCAGATTTTTCTGGACTAGTGTTTCCTTCTATATCTTTTGCAGCAAAAAACCAAATGTGCGCCTTAATTTGAGCTGCTTTATTTCCCTAGAACCTCTCTGTCCTTTTACCAACCCTATAAGTAAAATAGAAACTGATACTGAAAATTCATGGAAGAGAGTTTCCCTAAACCAACAGCAATGGAGAGTTGTTTAACAGAGTGTAACAGACTTGAAGCTTACATATCAAAGTGCTTTTGTGTTGGTTTTTTTTTTTTGTTGATCATTTTCACATCACATTTTTTTGCTCAGTTTTATTTTTGTTCATTGTCTTTTATGGAATTTTGTATCTAAATACATTTGGTATTTCTAAGATGTTTTACAAAGTTAGAATTACCTGATACTGCATTTTTGCTTTCGTATCTTGCTGTCATTGGCATCTGTGAAGCTGGAGAAATCTATATGCAAGTTATCATGAATGGACTGAAGGGGCAGCATAAACAAAAAAAGATTAGGGACTTGTGGCGTATTCTTGATTTGAAAAAATGTTTTTAGCAAAAAATTTATCAAAATTAAAAGGATTGAATTCGTACTTAAACCAGAATTGCAAGTTTAGGTCCTTCAGTTTTCAGTGACTATCCATTACAAGGCAGACTATTGTTATTACCTGCAGAACAAGAATGATTAAAATCCTTATCTAAACTGACCAGGAAGGAAGTTTCTGCAGCACAGGGTCGATACCTGGTCCTGGGTAAAGCACAAAGAGGAGGCTGCACTTCAGCTATTATTATATATATAGAAAAATCAAACCCCAAACATTTGGAGATGAATTTCATCTCCTTAGGTTTCATAGAATCACAATTTTTTATGAATAGTTGTTTAGGTGTTTGGTTTTGGGGGAGGGATTTGTTTCTGTTGTGTGTGTGGGTTTTTTTGTTTTGTTTTTTTTTTTCTTCTTCACACAACCATTTCATTTGGAGAAGCAGCTTTGGAGGTTTTACAGTTCTAGTCTTTCCACACTTAGATTGCTTACAATGTTTTTTTGTTTTCCTTCCTTTCCTCTGATTTATGCACAGAGAACTTGGAAAAGTCAGTTTATAACTTTCTTAATTCCATCTCTCTCTTCCCTTGCCCTCCCTCCACCTTTTTTTTTTTTTTCCTTCCTGGAAGGGATAACCAAACCAAAAAGAGATAAAATACTGCTCCCAGTGTGCAGGAGATGGGGTAGGGATGGTCTTCCCAAGGAGCAGGTACTGTTTGGAACTGTTGCTGAGTGTAGAAGTTCTGAAGTTGTGACTGAAATGCAGACAGCATGTTAGAGAGCATGTTATCTGCACCTTTGTCATCACTGCCTAATGGGTATTACAGCAGACCAAGACAGCAATTTGTATCTTCGTGGAAGGAGACTGCAACACATGTGGTGTAAATGTGTACAGGTTAATGAAAGCTTAATTATAGCAAATGAAGAGAACACGTGCAGGCTTCACTGGAGGAAATGAATTAGAAATGACCAGCCAGAGGAGGCTATAAAGAAAACAATCAATAATATTAAAGTGGGGAAAATGGCTCATTCATACTCTTAAAAGAGCAAAAAAGGAAAAAAGTTACGTTAGTGCTGGAAATTAGCTTCTGGCAAGATGATAGATTCTGTTTTCAAATTTTATAACTGACAACAAGATCTAAGAGTCCCCGTTTAGTTTCTAATCTTTGACCTAAAGCTTCCACTTTAGCAGGTGTACCAGTGACCCATAGTGATCTAATTTAAGTGTTATTAGAATTACAGCACTGCAACGTGAGGATATAAATAATACAAGAAAGAGAACAATTACAGCAATTAACCATGGCATGCACCACAGAAAAATCACCCTGCAGCAACTTAGAATTCATTAAAGTAGCAGAGAAATTACTGAGCTCTCAAAACCTTGTGCTGTACTGCTGGAGAGGAGAAGAAACCCGATAGAATTAGAAGAATGAGATCAAAAAGAATCTTTGTGTGACCAGAGAGAGAGAGGCATAAAAAAAAATAGAAGAAAGGCACTGGGCAAGAATAAAGTTAAAAGTATGTGAAAAATATAATAATATTTTCTTAGACCTGAGTAAGTATGTGTAGTTTCTGAATTAGAGATCTCTCTCGATGCAAAGGTGAGAATACATAAGCCAAACATAATGGAAGATTGTGAATGACATTTCTGGTGATTTATGATGCAGTAAAAGTATATACTATCTAAAAAAACCCAACAGATCCCCATTGAGAATAAGAATTACACATTAATGGAGAGGGGGGTTCCAGGCAAAGCAAGAAATCTCTCAGGCAGCCTATAAGTATGGTGGGTTTTTTTTTCTTTCTTTCAGTCTGCGTCACTACACTGTCTAGTAAAACACATCTTGACTACAGTCAGACTGGTATGATGCTAATGAATACAGAAAGTGAAATTGCCCACACTGCCTCGACATATTTGATAGGTTTGGAGTCAGATCAGTCTGACTCAAGGGGGAAAGCCTCCATCCATCTTTTCTATGGTATCAGGGAACTCCCTTGTGGGTGATGAATATGATGACCGCATAGGTATTTCAAAAGGTGTAATTTCCCTCAGGACAAGGGAGCTCCTCAGTGCATGGTTTTTTAACCAGGTCTTAGTAACAGAACGATTAAAAGATTGCTTGTGTCCTTGTTGAGGTTGTGTCCTGTTTTTCCCCCTGCTCCCTTGATGCTCTATTAGAATTGCACTGAGCCAGCGTGGCAGCAGGAAGGCAGAGGGAACAGATCAGTGTGTTTGAACAGATGATGGGAAACCGTGTGCAAATGAAGCATGCTCCAAAGACATGTTATCCATTGCAAGCAAAACTACTGTTTTGGGAGTAGGGTAAGGACAAAATAAAAATTAATTGATACGGGAAGAAGCTGTCCCAGTGAATTCACTATGTGTACTGAATGCAACTGGTTAATACCCCGTGGAAACGCATTAAGTCGTGCATTAGACACCAAGAGAACCATGATGTAAAATCTATATTGGATAAGGAGGAAATGTATGCCCAGATATTTTTTCCCTTATATTAGGAATAAGGATAGGAAGGACTCAGAACCAGACTGTGTTCTGTGACAGAGCCAGGTAGTGCCAGGAAGGGCACGATGTGGAATACTCAGCAGCAGAGGCTGATGTGTTTACATTGCGTGTTTTAGTGCTGGATTCAGAGGCTGCTGTTACTCCACTCATCTAATGCCATCGCCCAAAACTACCACACAGTTTTTATATTCCCTGAGTACAAAGTGGGATCTAAACTTTCCAGACAAATGTCTCTTTGGCCAGATTCATCACTTCCTTAGCACTTGAAAAAGAAAATATACGTTTGTAAAGTTTTGTAAGTTTTAATGAAGTGAGCTAGACTTTAGTACATAATAATACCTAAAAAGTAACAGAGCTGATAACCAGAAGTCAGAGAGACACCATTTTAATGGGGCTACTTGAGTGTGCTAGAAGGCATGTATATATTTAAGTGCTTTTATGGGTTGAGGTGTAAAACCAATAAGCTTTATTGTCTCTTCAAATAAGGTCAGACTGCCATAAGTTGCATAAGATTCTTTCCCTGATGATGTTTTCACCCTTGTTTTCTCTATTACATCCTTGGCATCTCATCTCCCTGTGGGCTTTTCCTTAATTTTTCTTTTAGTAAGATCATTTGGGCTGATAATTATTTTATTATGAAACTCACAATTATGGGCTCAACTCTTCAGGTCCCAGAGCAATGTGATGACTTGAGAACTTTACTTTCCATTAAAAAAAAAAACAAAACAATTGAATTTTTATCCTTGATGCTTTCTGAGAGAATTTTGAAATTGTAAGGTAAACACTAAATTACTGTAAAAATAAATAAGTCCATTTTTAAATTTGTTAAAATTTTTAAACCAATAGCATGACATTTTTCATTTTTATGCATTTCAGGATAAGCAATGTTATTTTCTTTAAATGTTTTCCATGTAGACGGCTCTCCTGAAACATATCTGTAAGTTTCCTTTGCAATAGATATGTAAGCAAGTGTGGTCATCTCTACAGTTTAAATTAAGTATAGTCTGCATGGGTCCTGTCTGTTTAACATTTTGTGAATGTATCATGTACAGGAATCTCTGAGAAATCTTTTGAATGCAGATTTTCAGGGCAGAATATTCAAGGAGAAGCATCTTCCTGTCTTGGTAGTTATTCGTGTTTGACTTTGTGAAAAGTTGTATTACTAATTTTGCAATTCTCTCAGGGTTGAAGCAGAAAAGAACATCTTTCAACATCTGCTCCTCGTTAGAGGAACACTATTTCGTATTTGTTGGACTAGTTTTCATCATATCCTTGTGTAGTAATTCCATTCTTTCAACACCGGCCTTTGGATCTTCGAAGGAAACATTATTTCTGTGTTCTTCTTAAAAAAAACCAAAACAAACCAGATTATATGTTTATTGCAGGAGTATATGCCTACACCAGCCTTTACTGGATTTATTGCCACTGCAGAGACAGAAACCTGTTTGTTAGTGTCACCCAAATTCACCTTGCTTAATAATAAGGCACAGTAACTCAGAAGTAAATCTTAGTAGGGCTAAGGCTCATCTTCTGTGTAATCCTGGCATAAGCTTCACAAATAGATGCCTCGCTGCCTAGTTTCTTTTGCTCAAGATCTATAAGTCAGTAAAGCTCAAGTTTCAAAATACATGTCAGTGCGTTTTCCACTGAATAGCTTGTGTACCAAACTACAAGTGCTTGTGGTTTTTAGGTTACCTTTTGTAGCAGAGATACAGTTGTTTATGATGACTCATTCCGTAAAGTTCTTGGGCAGCTAAATTTAATTTCCTTGCCCTGGTTTGTTCTTAGTTAAGAGAAAGTGAATGCCACTAATAGCTCTACTTGGTATCATTGGTCTTGACAATTTAAGGATTGTTTCTCCTTTGACTTTATTCAAGTACCTAATCAGCATCTTCCATATTGTTTTATACAAGGCTGCTAAACTTATTTATATGAGTTGTTATTCAGCATAACAGCAAACCTCTGAAACTCACGATGTACAGTTTGGTCCAGCTTTTTAAAGGTATTAGGTGTTTTCTGAAGGACCTGGGCCCAAACGCTGGCTTGTTTTTGACTGTATCAGTACTTCAACTGTCTGATACTTATGCAGCATAGTGGTGGTCATATATCCATATTAAAACAGACAAAGAGGCTGTCATTGAACACACCTCCCCTATGTGACTGGGCCACCAGAGGATACCACCTGGTAATAAGAACAAAATTTTCAGCACAAAGACTTGTGTAAGGTGGTATAAACTCCTCTATAGATGAAATTATCTAGATTAAGGCAATCTCAGTTCAAAAATGAACTTTTTAAATTCCTGCAAAATTAGTTACTGGCTACCTCAAGGACTTGACCATATGTGCTGTGTGCAGTGAATACAATTGAAAAATACACAGTTCTGAAGAAGGGGGTTTTATTTTCACCAAATAATAAAAATCTTGACATGCACCTCTTTAAAATGGATGTTGAATGTTTTCAGTGCTATTTTATATTATAATACTGTTGAAGAGGGTCTGTTGCTAGCTATTTGATTGTAAATTATTCTGTCAAAAATTCTTTAAAATTTTAAATTGTTAGATGACTTACTGTCCTTTGCAGTTTGTTGCAGCAATTACAATATATTTTATATCACTTGGGAGATTTCCTTTAGAGAGCAATTCATATTTCTCTGCCTTCTATTGGCACGTATAAGAAATACAACAGAAGAAACTGTCTAGGTCATAAACCACCAACTGTTCAAGATTGGCTCAGGGAAGCACCATAATAAACGCTAATTGATAGGGGGGGAGGAAAAAAAAAAGCTTCCAACCAGAGGAATTCACAATCTGCAGTATTGTCCTGGAGTACAATTAAAGTTAGCCAGTATAGCTCAAATTTTGAATATCAGATACTTATCCTAATCCATTAGGAAATGACAGACCAGAAATTTATCATCTCTGTATTATGACAGAGTTTATTCTGCAAATACCAAGTGCTTTGAGAAATAGCAGAGAATTCTGAACATGTAGGAGGAAATTACTAAATGGTGGAGTGGAAGTAAGCTGGTCTTGCATGGCAGCCAGTGTCTTGAAGTCATGCATTGTGACTTGAAGTCATGCGGCCACCTTCGCTTGGGGCTAAGCTTGTTAATAGATCTTCTTCTAATCTTGATCCTATGACTTTCGGTCAGCTCCAACCAGACCAACCTGTCTCACACCCATGTATAGAATTTCACATAAACTTTAATTTATTTAGCCCTTCTCTTAAAGAGAGAGCAAGTGTCACTAGTGTTACAAAAAGCAGTGTGTATATGTATTTAAAAATATACATATAAAAGCAGTGTGTGTATATAAAAACTTATATGTGTTTGTGTAAATATTTTTTTTATATATATATGAATAGAAAATGCAGAATTCAATTCTGGAATATGAAAACAAATTTTAATAGCTTAGGCACTAATGGGAATCTTGAAAAGGGTTAAGATTGCATTATGATATAACGATAAGCTAGTAGTTTTAAGTTTGCTCTAGGTAGAATGAAAATGATAAGATATTCAATCTCTTATGTTTTAGCACTAAAGTGAATCACTGATACTAATTGGCATTGCTTAAAGG